>SDVV010019365.1:0-13547 GCA_016164225.1 Gammarus roeselii | reverse complement strand
ATGGTGAGGCTATCAAGCCACGGCATGGTGAGGCTATCAAGCCACGGCATGGTGAGGCTATCAAGCCACGGCATGGTGAGGCTATCAAGCCACGGCATGGTGAGGCTATCAAGCCACGGCATGGTGAGGCTATCAAGCCACGGCATGGTGAGGCTATCCATCGCAATGCAGGATTGGTTGAAGCTTCGTTATATTTGACAACAATATGCGATTGGGTTCCGCAGGGCTTTGTGGACATTCTAAAGCATGAGCCTCATTGAAGTGCAATTTACAGTTATGAAAATACAGAAAAATAATGTTTCCATTACATTTTGACGATTAGTAATGAAATAAAAGCTAATATGTTCAAGTTTGGGTGATTCATGATAAATTGGAAGCGAAAAAGAATTGATCAAGTAGTTATTAAGCCCAAACTGTGCCTGTTTTCCCCACGCTGCCCAGGTCTGTTTTCTGCCATCCCCCTCCACGCATATTCGGCTCAGCCATCACTGGGTTAATTACATCGGACATACATTGGTATTCCTACCGAATACGGTATGAATTTAGTCCACTTTACAATTCAATGTATTACTCGCTAGAGCGACTTGTTCTAACTTTATCGCTTTCATTTCTCCCCATTATGTTGTGTACCCATGAGAAATAACTGGTGCAAACCTATTTGAAGCGCCCTGTTCCCTGAGTATCGAAAGAAAACCAACCTTATTGAAAGCGAGTGACACAATGAATCCCTTCTGCGTTGCTATGTGCACACCGTATCTTGACGTGCATTGTTAGGGCCTCAAAATGTGGAAGAGATGATAAGTAATGCATACCCAAATGTCTACACAAGCACAAGTTCACAGAATCACGAGTGAATAAAGTGTTACGGGAATAGCCCTATAGGTACCATTCATGTTCCCACAGTCAAAGGCACTGTAAGGCACTCCCGCCAGCGTGCCTTCTTGGTAACATAAACTGGCGCCTATTCATGTTCCCACAGTCCAAGGCATTGTAAGGCACTCCCGCCAGCGTGCCTTCTTGATAACATAAACTGGCGCCTTTGAGAAGCTGTGCAGGTCGGCTGCTCGAGACGCTCGTGTAATTCACGCCACTGCGAGCGGAGTGAAAAAGAGTAGAGAGAGCCAGTGAATGGGAGGGGACTCGAGTCAACAATGGCGCCTCTTGACTGCAAGAGGAAAAAATATAGTGAATATACAAACAGTTTCTATCAAAAGTGCATAACATTTTAGGTTCCTGATTTTTTTAGTCTTCGTCATTTGATGATACATTTATTATTTACAATCTACGTATGTGGTCCCCATCTTTGAATTGAAAGAAATCATATTATCAAGGAAATACATTTCTTAACATGGCCTTATTTGCTGATTTAGCATTTATTTCTGATGTATGCAGCATTAATGGATACCTCGAGTTATTCATAGATAACCATGCAATTAGTAGCGTCATGTTCTCCAGTTTGCGAAGTTACATCACTAACAAATATAAAACTAATATTATGTTAGCATTGCAAGGTTGTAATATGTGGACGTGAAGGCGTGGAAAATGTTGCTGGTTCAGTCAACGGTTTTATATCACCCACAATCGGAACAAACGATAAAACAAACGTCCATTTCAATACATAATCAAATACAAATAGAGAACACCTTACATGCCTCTGCTTGTTCATGTCTCGACCATGCTCGCGAAAATATATCATGAGTTGTCTTGTTCAACTGTAATTATATCAGGATCAAAAAAATCTAGTGGGAAGATTGTTCCTTCATTTTGCATACAGAAAAGCATTCATTTCCCACCTCACGTAGGGCCGCGCAAGCACATTAATTAGTTGAAGTGAAGCAATGAAAGTTGGTTTCAACCAGCTAGCACCCAGCTGATGAGTATGCCATCCTCTCGTCCATATTCAGGTACTACTTTACGAGTATAGCATTGGGCTTCTACCTTCAAGAAAGTGTTGAGTCGAATCCCGGATCAGTGTTGTATTCATTTGTTTACTCTTGTATAGGAATAATATTCATTTTACTCCTCAATTTTATAAAGGAGAAGTAGCTGTACAGCAAAATAGAAAAGAGCGATTTGTTTGGGGTGGATTATCATCGGACAACCCTAGAACGCCGATCAGGCGACGATATCAATACTCTGATCCATATCTGGCGATAGGCCGAGCTTGGGCACACAATAAGGTCTAATCTTTCATTGTTTCAGCAGGTCAAAAATGTAACAAATTTTCGAGACATCAGCAAACGAGATGTGTCGGAATAGAACACGAATCATCTTCTCTTACTACCGAATCAAAGTTTACCTTGTTTCATCGATTGCTTCTTATGCTGATAATGAGCATCAAATGATGTGATCCCATTTCTTGAGTAGATGGCGCCATTTTTTCGATAGGGTGGTGATGCTACGGAACGTGTTAATATCTTTTGAATTAACTCTGTTGAGGAGTGATGAATTCCCTTGTGGATAAAAGTCACACCATATTGTCTAGTGATTTTTTCATTTGATATCAATTACCTTTACACAAGTATGACTATATTCTCTTTTCTATTCCGAGTCATACACGAATGCCGTAGAATTAGAGGGATAACTTTGTCATAAAACTCTCTGAGTTCAGTTTGCATGTGTAACGATATCGTTGTGGTTCCTATTTCCAGATGTAAAATCGCAACGAAAGTGGTATGAGGGTAGGAGTGGGTTAGACGCACCACGAATTCGGGCGATGGCTGAAGTTGGGTCGATTCTGCACAATTTCAGATGGATATGTAAAAAAAATCAGGGTAAGTAATAATTCTTCCACAAAACTGAAGAAAATAAGGTTGGTGGATCATTGCCGGAGACGGGCGGAACATGAGGATGGGTGATGAATAAGGTGGGTGGATCATTGCCGGGGACGGGAGGAATAGGAGGTTGTTTAATTGCATCGAAATAAAATATATTAGATTTTTTAGTGAAGTACTTTACAATTCGGAAAATTAATTTCCTTTCTCATGTACGATAAATAATTGTTAGACACACAGAGACCATGTCCATAAGTCCCCACGACACTTCACTAAAATTTCCCGATGGCTAAATTTTCAAACAGTGGAATTTACTTAGACGCAAGAGGGATGTGGTGAGGAGTAGAGCACCAATGAACATACGGTAGCTGCTCCCCTTCACGGTTTTGAGGGTGATACATGATCGTACAGCGTGAAACATGTCCCGCCGCGTACGGTTTCGTGCAAGGGTATACAAAGCATGACGGAAGGGGGCAAATTGCCCTCATTAGTTGACCAATTTCCGAAGGCAGGCCCACGTCCCCTGTTACCGCTGTTAATAACCAAGACCGCTCTACAGGTCAGTCGGTCGTCTCACCTGTATGGATCTCGGGAGCCCATTTTAATCTACCTCTGTCCAAGAACCACCAAGGTCACGAAAGAATCTTACTAGTATAGCCTGTATAATACTGTAATGCTGTTCAGAAAGTTAACCTGTACGTTAGGGAGGTTAACAAGACCCCAAGACAATTCTCATTGGCGATATCCTCATGACAAATTTGCTTACATCCGACCTTTCAGATAGATGCACTTATGAATAGATAAATATTATCGATTATGGTGCTCTGTCTAAAATCATTGAAAGCGCAAATCCATTCAAAAATTACGTTATTGTGCTCTCGGACTACGTCTAAAATGAAGTAGTAACCACAGACTCGGGCTGCATCAGCCAGATTTTAGACAGCACAACAGGGATTACTCCCGAATCCCAGACTGTACTAGATCTGCTCATAAGTAAGAATCAGTCTTCTATTGTTACCACAGACGTAGAGCCCAATTCCTTCTCGGACCACCATGAAATAAACTGCCCCATTAACATCGAAAAATAGGAGAAACAAGTATACAAAATAATCTTTCGTACAAAAAGAAATTATCGTACAAAAAGACGCACTCATGAGCATCACTGAAGATCTGTACGAAAATCTTTGATCAGGGGCAGATATCTCTGCTGGTATTGCTAGACTTATCGAAAGAATTCGACAGTGTAAGCCATACAATTCTGTTTGGCAAGCTTTGCAACATCGGAATAGACCCACCCTACTTGGTTCGAATGTTGAATCGGCAACAATCAGTTAAACTCGAAAACGCAACTATGTCAAATTCGACCACAGTTGCCTTTGGGGTCCCTCAAGGTTCGATACTTGGCCCTTTGTTGTTCCTGGTTTTTGCAAATGAAATAGACTGTAAATTACCAGAAAATTAAGCGAAAATGGGAATGTACGCAAATTGTGTTCAAATTTTGCTTTCCCGAAAACCGTCAGATCTGATTGCGCTGAAAGACGACGCAGAGACAGCCGTAAGTAATCTGAAATCTTGGTAAGATGAAAATGGACTCAAGCTCAACTCTTAAAAAACAAAATGCATCTTGTTCGTCTCAAACTCAAAAAGAATAGCAGTTCCAACAAATTTCGCTATCAGGATAGGCAAATCTGACATTCCTGTTGAAGATAAAATTATAAGTCTGGGAGTATGAGTTGAAACCGATATTTCCTCCAAACATCACGTAACTACTCTGGCTTCCAAGTTGAATGGAACACTTTTGTTCCTAAACGCCGCAAAAAAATCATTGAATTTCAAATCATGATTACTGATTGTCCACACTTTAGTATTTTCTCACATCAACTATGGTCTTTCAATTTGGAATAAATGCACCAAAACTCAAAGAGGGAAAGTGCAACGTTGTATTGACTTTGCGGCAAGAATAACATGCGATGGTAACCACAGAAAACGAGACCACGTAAGTCCTCTCCACGAAAAATTACAGTGGCTCAATATCGACAACAAACGGGCACTCCATGAGTTGATCGGAATTCATAAAGATCTTCTAGAAAAACATTCACCCGACAGACAAAGGCACATATATTCTCGAGGCGAAAAGAACAATCGAATCACAAGAAATAATGTCAATCTGCACGTTGAACACAGGAAAACAGAAATGCCTGTAGAGCTTTTTCGATCACAGGACCAAAATCCTGGAACAACCTCCCAACAAGCCTCAAGAATCTTAAATCCATCATGTCTTTCAGGAAAAAACTTAATGAACATCTATTGACCGATCAATTCAAAACCTTAACTTTGCCCACAAACACAAGCTAAATGCATAATACCATAATACCACAAACTAATGCACCACCACCATAACTTTTAACATTGAGACACCATCTAATCGTTTTTACTCTGACGATACAAATGTTCTCTATGTCGCTACAGATCACAATTGAACAATTATCGTACCATTTTTAATGATACAATCATTGCCTTATAGGCTAATATTTTGCTTTGTCCTCTATAACAGAACTATATTCATCTGATTTGTCTACTCCAGCATTGTAGCATTCATTTAATCATTTCCCAGCGGTCATGAAGTGTGTATATTGTATATTCAGTTGTTTGGTAGGTATTTTATGTATAATTTTTTTGATATAACTTATGTCGCCTGTTCACCCCTTCATTATTCATACAATGGTTTAGACCCATCTTTACAATATGGTAGCGCTTTTCGATTCTCCAACCATATGTTGTATTCATATTTTCTGTACAATTAATGTCGTCCATCCACACCTTTGTCATCGTACAATAAAGTAGACCTCTCATTACAATATGTAGCATATTTCGAAGTCCCAACGCCATGTTCTCGGGACTCTAACCACATGCATGCGTGTTTTCCCACCCCATGTACTTGTTATTTTCCACACCCTTGTATTTTGTGATTTATCCACCCAATGTATTTCTTAGTTTTCAACCCCACATGTCACTGGTCTTCCCAACGCTATGTAGTCGTGATTATTTTGTCATAATATACATTTTCTGTATGTGCATTTATGATACTATTGTATATAATATTCCGCTCCATGTAATCCGAACCGGTGGCCCCTAAAGATGAGCTGCGACGAATTCAAATTGAACTCTTGTTTTCGTTAATTCAAACAGCGTAGTTGAGAATAAAGCTTCATGTCATATGTTTAAAAATTTATTTAAAAAATTGAAAACTCATTGCCAGACGATGGAAATAAGTGATTTAATCCTAATTTAATAATAATAATAATACCTTCAATGTTCAAATCAAGAAGTCTGATTTGCCAGGTTAATAAAATCTTTCATTGCTTCCTGTCCAAACAGTTGTTGACGCTTCATGGTTGTCGTATAAAAAAACACCTGTTCTTAACTTCGACCAGGATGGGCTTAAAGAAACCTTACACTTTCCTATGCTTAGAACATTAGTCAACCACTTCACAATTACTGGTTTGTTAGTAAATACACAATTCTACGCTATACTGCACTCAGAACCCACAAATCCTACATCGCAGATTCGAACAAGTATCCTTTCCTCGATCCAACAGTTCCAAGGCGTTCGTACATCACCCACCACAGCATCCTACCCACTTGTCTATTAACGATCCGACTGTGTGTGGGGGTCAGGCTCCATAAACATGACTGCCTCAGACCTTCCGTCCAATACTGGCCCAGCCCATACACATATATCGCCCAAAACTAACGAAAGCCATACATACAGACGGTGTGTTCTACGGTAACTATCATTGACCCGTATACGGAGAGAGATATCCTAGCAGAAAAGGATCATTATTAAGTCCTGTCGCTCCTCTATGATTCACTCCCTTGTAAGGGAAGTTTTCTGACATGGAGGGTCCAGTCACCTCGCCAAAGTCATGATTTTCGACGTCATTGTAGTGAAATCAATCAGACGACATATCAAACTATCTGATTGTGCACCACTCACAGATGCAGCTGTTGTTTCTTCAGCTCAATAAATGTTGCGTCTGCTTGTAAATTTGTGTCCCATCCTCACACTTTTACCCGTCTGATCTGGAGTACATTTGAATACACATAAATGAATTTTATTTATGAATTCAGTATTTTAACGCGTTGCAATTATGTATGATCATCATAGTTTTATTTGTTTTACAACCTTGTTACCCACTACGATTTGAGTGAAAAAGTTTGTTTTACATACCTTAAATGACAAGCAAACTTATGTCCTTCTTAAACCGTCGAGTAAGAACTAGACGGTGACATCATATAATTCTGAAGATTTTTCTGCCGTCAAACGCCATCTAATCAGATGTCAAACAATCTGTCCAATGATCCTGGAAATTGCGAACAGATGATTATTAACGAAAGCCTAAAAAACGGCTTTCTCGGGACACTAGCTGTCAAAAAAAAAGTTTAACATAATGATACTTCCCAAGAATCTATTGTTATGAATGCCCTACGACCGTGTCCATATTTGTCTTCACATGAATAGAGATTATTTTCCTTTTTCAACGGCTTATCTGACACTACTTATAGCCTACCGAGTTATATAATTATGTTAGAATGATTCTCTCTCATGAATGGTATTTTATCATTTTATTCTAATATTTTTAAAGTTATAAATTTCATTGCAGAGGAGAAGCAGCAAATTAAATCATTTATGTTTATATAAAACTAAGATATTGAATTCGTTGTTTTTTCTCCTCTGTGACGACATTTAAACTTTTTAAAAATATTAAAGTTGAAATATAAAAACATTAGAGAGTGAAAAGTTCTACTATGGTTACATAACTTCGACAATCACAATCTAATGACTTGACGTTTAATGTAATATAGAATCAGAGATTTACATATGAAAATATTCCCTTTCATGTAGAAATAATCATGGAACCTGTCGTAAGACGTTCATCAGCATACTCATCAATATTAGATTAGAGGAAAATATCCTTATGTTGAACTTAGGTTCCAAGTATCCTCTGTAAAGCAAGCCTAAAAGGAACACGCAGCGGACACCTCATCAGTCTTTATGGGCTGTTCCGGGCACTAGAAAATTAGGGCTCGTGGGAGCTCGCGTAAACTTTGGAAAATCTTATTAGACCTGTTGAAAGAAGCCCTGCTTTAGCCAGTCAACACTGGATCGGAACCGGGCGACTGACTGGTGCTGGGTAGCCCTGCTTTAGCCAGTCAACACTGGATCGGAACCGGGCGACTGACTGGTGCTGGGTACAAAAAACGGTGACGGCAAAGTGAAACAAATATAATTATTTTGTAGTTTTGATTTGATCGTCCCCACAATAAGATTATATGTGTATTGATATATGTATTGACAGGCAGCAGTTTTATCTTTTATGTTTGTACACAGGGCCGCCGAGTGGTTAGCGTATCCGACTGCAGTGCGCCCTCTGGTGCTGCATGTCGCAAGCTCGAGCCTTGGCAGGGACACGGCGGTCTTGTGGCGGGGAGATTGGGAGCCTCCCCCCTCTGTGTCTGCCTAGCTTAGCCACCCTCCTAACTCAGGGGAAACGGCTGTATGTCTATACATACATACACACATACATGTACACATAAGTACATACAACTTCGAGGACACTGAAAGTCACCGCTTCCATAGGAAGATATTCACCTCCCTGCAATGCAAGACGCGTCTTGTTGAGTCTTCCAAGCAATGCAAGACGCGTCTAATTGAGTCCTCCCAGCAATTCAAGATGCGTCTCGTTGAGCCCTCCTACCTTGCACGACTGGTCTTGTTGAGCCCTCCCAACAATACAAACGCGTCTTGTTGAATCCTCCCAGTAATGCAAGACGCAACTTGTTGAGTCCTTCCTGCAATGCAAGACGCGTCTTGTTGAGTCCTCCCTGCAATGCAAGATGCGTCTTGTTGAGTCCTTCCTGCAATGCAAGATGCGTCTTGTTGAGTCCTTCCTGCAATGCAAGACGCGTCTTGTTGAGTCCTTCCTGCAATAAAAGATGTGTCTTGTTGAGTGCTCGCTGCAATTGGAGATGTGTCATGTTGAGTCCTCCCTGCAATGCAAGATGCGTCTTGTTGAGCCCTCCAGCAATGCATGACGCGTTTCCAGCAATGCATGACGCGTCTTGTTGAGTCCTCCCTGCGATGCATGACGCGTCTTGCTAAGTCCTTCCAGCAATGCAAGACGCGTCGTATTGAGTCCTACCTGCAATGCAAAACGCGGTTTGTTGAGTCTCCCTTCATTGCAAGACGTGTCTTGTTGACCCTTTCCTGCAATGCAAGACGCGTCTTATTGAGTCCTCATTGCAATGCAAGACTCGTCGTGTTCAGTCCTCCCAGCAATGCAAGACGCGTCTTGTTCAGTCCTCCCAGCAATGCAAGACGCGTTTTGTTCAGTCCTCCCAGCAATGCAAGATGCGTCTTGTTCAGTCCTCCCAGCAATGCAAGACGCGTCTTGTTCAGTCCTCCCAGCAATGCAAGATGCGTCTTGTTCAGTCCTCCCAGCAATGCAAGACGCATCTTGTTCAGTCCTCCCAGCAATGCAAGATACGTCTTGTTCAGTCCTCCCAGCAATGCAAGACGCGTCTTGTTCAGTCCTCCCAGCAATGCAAGACTCGTCTTGTTCAGTCCTCCCAGCAATGCAAGACGCGTTTTGTTCAGTCTTCCAAGCAATGCAAGAGAAGTCTTGTTTATAATAGCTTGCCACATTCCGCGTGCCGCTCTCCCGTAAGGTGGCTCATAATAATCCACGCATAAGACCAGGTGGCCTCGAGAGGGAATATAATGTGGTCCAAACGAGACTGTAGTACGACATTTGGGTCTAACAAATCGATCATTTTGCAAATGGAAGCAGGGCAAAATGTAGTTACAGCTCGGTTGTAAATATTCTTCACAAATGTTCTTTTTGTGTACCGGTCGTCTGACCTGAAACACTTTCTAAACTGGAATTTGAGGTCGAACTGCTGGACGGAGAGAAGAAGAGTTTATATTTGCCAAAATAAATCAGGTCAGCCAATACCCACTGCTTGTGTTCCTTGTTCAACGTGAATTGCTGAACATAAATTGAGCAAAAGTAATCCTCCTTCTCATCCCTTCATCGTGGCTTCTGCTTATCTTGTATCTGAATCACATGAGAGTACACCAGCTGATCGAACACTATGCCCTGCTGTGCTGAGCTGATGCTCATCATGCAATATTTCTTGTAAATAATAGAAAAATACCTACAAGCAATATTTCCGTTTTCGTCACTGAAATATTAGTGATAATTGTTCCCATATAAGATAATAATCGCCTGCGTACCTGCATGAATCAGTCAATAATTGGTTTACATCGTTTTTCCTTCCGGCATTGCTGGGAGACACCCTTTTCAATGTGCTGTGAGACACACTTTTCAATGTGCTCTAAGACACACTTTTTATTGTGCTGGTAGACACCCTTTTTAATGTGCTGTGAGACACACTTTTTATTGTGCTGGGAGACACCTTTTTTAATGTGCTGTGAGACACACTGTTTATTGTGCTGTGAGACACACTTTTTATTGAGCTGTGAGACACACTCTTTAATGTGCTGTGTGACACATTTTTATTTTGCTGCCAGACACACTTTTTAATGTACTGTGTGACACACATTTTATTGCTCTGTGAGACACACTTCTTATTGTACTGTGAGACATTTTTTAATGTGCTGTGAGACACACGTTTTAATGTGCTGTGAGACGCACTTTTTATCGTGCTGTGAGACACACTTTTCAATGTGCTGTCTGACATGCTTTTTATTGTGCTGTGAGACACAATTTTTAATGTGCTGTGAGACACTTTAAAATGTGCTGTGAGACACACTTTTTATTGTGCTGGCAGACGGATTTTTTATTGTGCTGTGTGACATCCTTTTTAATGTGCTGTGTGACACACTTTTTAGTGTGCTGGGAGACACGCTTTTTAATGTGCTGTGTGGCATACTTTTTATTGTGCTTTGAGACACACTTTTTATTGTGCTGTGAGATCCGCTTTATATTGTGCTGTGAGACATTTTTTAATGTGCTGTGAGACACTTTTAAATTCTCTGAGAGACACACTTTTTATTGTGCTGGCAGACACATTTTTTATTGTGCTGTGTGACACCCTTTTTAATGTGCTGTGTGACACACTTTTTAATGTGCTGTGAGACACACTTTTTATTGTGCTGTGAGGCACACTATTTATTGTGCTCGGAGACACACTTTTTATTGTGCCGTGAGACACACTTTTTATTGTGCTGTGAGACACGCTTTTTATTGTGCTGGGAGTCTCACTTTTTAATGTGCTGTGTGACACACTTTTTATTGTGCTGTGAGACACACTTTTAAATTATGCTGTGGGACACACTTTTTATTGTGCTGTGTGACACATTTTTATTTTGCTGCCAGACACACTTTTTAATGTACTGTGTGACACACATTTTATTGCTCTGTGAGACACACTTCTTATTGTGCTGTGAGACATTTTTTAATGCGCTGTGAGACACACGTTTTAATGTGCTCTAAGACGCACTTTTTATTGTGCTGTGAGACCCACTTTCCAATGTGCTGTCTGACATGCTTTATATTGTGCTATGAGACACATTTTTTAATGTGCTGTGAGATACTTTTTATTGTGCTGTGAGATACTTTTAAATGTGCTGTGAGACACACTTTTTATTGTGCTGGCAGACACATTTTTTATTGTGCCGTGTGACACCCTTTTTAATTTGCTGTGTGATACTCTTTCTAATGTGCTGTGAGACACACTTTTTATTGTGCTGTGAGGCACACTTTTTATTGTGCTGGGAGACACACTTTTTATTGTGCCGTGAGACACACATTTATTGTGTTGTGAGACACGCTTTTTATTGTGCTGTGAGACACATTTTTTAATGTGCTGTGAGACACACTTTTTATTGTGCTGGGAGTCTCACTTTTTAATGTGCTGTGTGACACACTTCTTATTGTGCTGTTAGACACACTTTTAAATTATGCTGTGAGACACACTTTTTATTGTGCTGTGAGGCACACTTTTTAATGTGCGCTGTGACTCACTCTTTATTGTGCTGTGAGACATACTTTTTAATGTGCCGTGGGACACACTTCTTATTGTGCTGAGAAACACGCTTTTTATTGTGCTGTAAGACACATTTTTTAATGTGCTGTGGGACACACTTTCCATTGTGCTGGGAGTCACACTTTTTAATGTGCTGTGTGACACACTTTTTACTGTGCTGTGAGACACTTTTTATTGAGCTGTGAGATACGCTTTTTATTGTGCTGTGAGACACACTTTATAATGTGATGTGGACACACTTTTTATTGTGCTGTGAGACACACTATTGAATGTGCTGTGAGACACACTTTTTAATGTGCTGTGAGACACGTTTTTTTATTGTGCAGTGAGATACGCTATTTATTGTGCTGTGAGTTACGCTTTTTATTATGCTGTGAGACACTTTTTATTGTGCTGTGAGACACTTTTTAATGTGATGTGTGACACACTTTTTATTGTGCTGTGCGACACGTTTCTTATTGTGCTGTGAGCGACATTTTTTATTGTGCTATGAGACACGCTTTTTATGGTGCTATGAGACACACTTTTTAATGTGTTCCAATCCGTTTTTATCTCACATTTGAACAGCCTGATAACCTTCCAAGCACTGCCGAACTGTTGCCTTGTTCCAAAGCCCTGTCATCATTATTCTTTTCCACCATCTGCACCACTGGCTAGCTCATATATATTTCTGTTGTTATTCTTGCTGGTAATTGGTTCGCGTCCAGCTCGTTATCGTGGAGTAGTAATTCCTAATGGATTGATTGATCGTGCTATAATGTGTTGATAATCCACCGTCTTGTAACATATGCGTGTAATGATGTATTTTAAGCAGAATTCGTGTTGTGTTGTCCTGTGTATAAGGCCTACATCGATATGGGCTTGTTGTGTGCTTTAGATTTTTGATTTTGGGTAGGAATTTAAGTTAAAGCGTGTAAAGCCCTTCAAGTTATGGTCCGTATCGATTCTTGAGGTTCGAAGGAAAGCTTCCAGACACTCGACAGCTCTCTTATATTTAATTTATGATCTGAATGTCTCACAAAGAAGAGTGGAAGCGTCGACGCTCGCCGCTGCTCTTTGCAGCCTCAACGGTCTTTATTAATTAATAGTCAGACTCTCGTCGCTGCTCTTTAGAGTGCACACATAATTCATTCATAATAAGCCGCTTGTCGTAGCATTCAATAGCTCCGAGCACTCTTGATTTATGATCAAACGCTTGTCGCTGCTCGTTACAGCTCCCACGCTCTTGGTTTATGATCAAACGCTTGTCGCGGCTCGTTACAGCTCCCACGCTCTTGGTTTATGATCAAACGCTTGTCGCGGCTCTTTACAGCTCCCACGCTCTTGGTTTATGATCAAACGCTTGTCGCTGCTCGTTACAGCTCCCACGCTCTTGGTTTATGATCAAACGCTTGTCGCTGCTCGTTACAGCTCCCAGCACTCTTGATTTATGATCAACGCTTGTCGCTGCTCGTTACAGCTCCCACGCTCTTGGTTTAAAATCAAACGCTTGTCGCTGCTCGTTGCAGCTCCCACGCTCTTGGTTTATAATCAAACGCTTGTCGCTGCTCGTTACAGCTCCCACGCTCTTGGTTTATGATCAGACGCTTGTCGCTGCTCGTTGCAGCTCCCACGCTCTTGGTTTATGATCAAACGCTTGTCGCTGCTCGTTACAGCTCCCACGCTCTTGGTTTATAATCAAACGCTTGTCGCTGCTCGTTA
>SDVV010019364.1:0-13547 GCA_016164225.1 Gammarus roeselii | reverse complement strand
TGTATATATGATTGATGCTTCACAAGTCATTGCAACGGTTTCAACAGGACGGCTCATGATTGTAGTCGAGGGACTCTGTCCAGTGCTGTGCGTGGGGTGAATTTCACAAAAAAAAAACGCATATGAAATTGGAAGAGAAAATAAGTGGAGAGAGTGGCCTGTGTTCATTGAAATGAAACTTGTATCATTCGCTCGACAACAAACGGATTTTATCCGTATGATAGCAATATCTTGACCTTTTTTCACAATGAAATACTCATTTAAAAAAAATCTAATATCATCGTCGTAATAAGAACAATAATTAGAAGGGAGGGTTAAGAAAACGGGACAACTAAACGTCTCCTTTGCTTTGAGAGATAAACGTTGACAAAACCCTCGCAGCTTTGTAGTAGACCAACAGGAAGTCATTTGTCGGCACGTGATGCTGAGGAAGTAACCTACTTAATATACTTGAATCAAGAACCATAAGAACCAAGCTGATGATTCAAATAACCAAATATTAAGAAAAATGACCGTTTCAGGAATATGCTTAGTAAATTCTGCCTCATACTCAACATATGTTCCGATATTTTGCAGCTCAGATAGTAACAGTGGATGTTGTTTTGTTTGCTGAAGGAATATCCTCCCCCGAGATGAAGCCATGTTTCTTCATGTTCCATCGCTGCAACATGGAGACGGTGCAACTTTATATTGTTTCAAGAGCGAGCCGCGCGTGAAGAAGCTTATTGATAACCTCCTTGTGGATAGAAGCTAGGAACAAGTCTGATATTACACTCTCCCTGTACTTGATTCCTATTATACGGTTATATACTAGAGGCCCTCGAAATGCGAACTGGGACGTACTTTCTTTCCCCTTCGTAATAGTGATTAAGAAGATAAAAATTCATTGGAGGGACTGTCGCATTTTAATTGAGATCATATTTTAATTGCGATTTGAGAATTTGCACGAAGATTGGGGGTTATCTGCAATACCTTTTAGGCACATAATCTCTATTTTCGCACACGTTAACCCGTTACTTCTCTCCTATCTCCTGCCAACCCCTACCTCTCTCCTATCTCCTACCAACCTCTACCTCTCTCTCCTATCTCCTGCCAACCCCTACCTCTTTCCTAACTCCTGCCAACCCCTACCTCTCTCCTATATCCTTCCAACCCCTACTTCTCTCCTATCTACTGCCAACCCCTACCTCTCTCCTATCTAACGCCCTGAAATTTGTTGTAGAAAACCAACGTGCAACGCTTTTCTGGACGAGGCAATAAAAGGGTCGTAAATTTAGCTTGCGATGCAAGTCTCAGCGGGAATCCATGGACTGGCAAATCCATATCAATTGCTTGCATTAATAATGGATTAATCAGATACGGCGGTGCGTAGTACCATTCACTATTATTGAACATCAATAGACAAGCTGTGCATCGCACTCAGAAATAAATTATATTTTAAAATTAATATTCGAGCAGTAATCATGTTGGATATCATGAGGTTACATATCTTATTTGTTTCTATGCCTCCCTTTCTCGAGCCTGTGCTTTTCAGCAACTGCAAATTACTTTTCCGATGTTGAATTTCTTAAAATGGAAACGCGGTATCAATACAATCTCTTCTTACCAATAACTGATCATACAGAAAACATTATTTCACTAAAAATAACAGTTGATTTCTGTATTTACCCTATCATATTCTCAGACGTAGATGAGGTCTATGAATATAAACGGCTTTTCTTTAAAGAAGACAAAAATTACATCAGTTCATTTTGATAGTTAATTCGTAAAAAATATAAAATAAGCACCCAAAATGTTAGCGTTGTGTTTTATTCAACTAATTCGTTGATTTTGATTAATGCTCTCTCTTCTTCTTTGCACCACCTCGCTCTGTTCTTCTTTGCACCGCTATGCTCTGTTCTTCTTTGCACCACCATGCTCTGTTCTTCTTTGCACCACCCTGCTCCATCATGCTGTTCTTCTTCGCACCACCATGCTCTGTTCTTCTTTTCACCACCCTGCTCTGTTCTTCTTTGCACCACCATGCTCTGTTCTTCTTTGCACCACCCTGCTCCATCATGCTCTGTTCTTCTTTGCAACGCCATGCACTGTTCTTCTTTGCACCACCATGCTCTGTTCTACTTTGCACCACCATGCACCACCATGCTCTGTTCTTCTTTGCACCGTCATGCTCTGTTCTTCTTTGCACCACCATGCTTAGTTCTTTTTTGCCCCACCATGCTCCACCATGCGCCACCTTGCTCCACCATGCACCATCATGCTCTGTTCTCCTTTGTACCACCATGCTCTGTTCTTATTTGCACCACCATGCTCCACCATGCACCAACATGCTCTGTTCGTATTTGCACCACCATGCTCCACCATACACCACCATGCTCTGATCTTCTTTGCACCACCATGCTCCACCATGCACCACCATGCTCTGTTCTTCTTTGCACCCCCTTGCTCCAACATACACCACCATGCTCTGTTCTTCTTTGCACCACCATGCTCTGTTCTTCTTTGCACCACCTTGCTCTGTTCTTCTTTGCACCACCGTGCTCTGTTCTGCTTTGCACCACCATGCTCCACCATACACCACCATGCTCTGTTTTTCTTTGCACCACCATGCTCTGCTCTTCTTTGCACCACCATGTTCTGTTCTGCTTTCCCCCACCATGCTCCACCATGCTCCACCATGCACTGTTCTTCATTTTGCACCACCATGCTCCACGATGCACCGCAATGCTATTTTCTTCTTTGCACCACCATGCTCTGTTCTTCTTTGCACTATCGTGCTCCACCATGCTCTGTTCTTCTTTGCACCATCGTGCTCCAACATGCATCACCATGCTCTGTTCTTCTTATAATCATGGGCTGCAGTTTAAAACACTACTAGAACCGATCGTAATAACAGATCGTCAATTTTTTTGTCAACCTTATAATTAACATCAATCATACAGCAAGACATTTTTGGTCATGGAATGAGCAGGCACTTTGCAACGATTCGCATATGCACTCACTTCTTTAGAGCTTACTCCAAGTACTTCAATTTCAATTTCGGTTGTAGGCACTGCCCCGAAAATACCTCGAAAGAGTGTTGATTTTCCAGAGTGTTTCAGCAGGATGTAATTGTCTCTTCTTTGTCCTCGCTGGAATGGGTTCCAGTTTCCTTTGTGCGTCAAAAACACGTTTTCTCCGCTGTAAGTACGAAGGAATAGGAAGGCTTGCTTCTTTTCTGAGCGGAATTTGCACAGTTATTCAATGTAATTGTCGTTTTCAGGACTTGAAGTCCACTGATTACATATGTAAATGTTTAGAAAATCCGTCGTTGTCTTTGAAAGAGTTGTCTTTAATAGATGAAATATTCGTAGTTGTATTTGAATATGGCGTATTATTATATGAAATACAAGTGATAGTCTTTCATTATGCATTATTATGGTCGATTTCGTTAACCACTACATCAGTCTTGTGTCGACAATAATGAGGGATTTCCACTACATCAGTCTTGTGTCGACAATAATGAGGGATTACCACTTCATCAGTCTAGTGTCGACAATAATGAAGGATTTTTATTTCGATGTTTTGGCAGTTTTAGAAACTTGTAAGTTGCCTCTTTTTTTGTCGGTAGCCCAGGTTTATTCATGTATTGCCGATGAACTGAAATTACAGTTGATAAGCCTTCCAATACGACCGCGCGGGATGATGTTTGTGTCCAGTGTGTTGTGACCGGTTGCATTGCTACGGAATTTGTACATTTGCTTGATTTCCTCGCCTTACCCTAACTTGGTTGTAGATATTTTTGGGAATTTAAATATTTTCAATTGCTTCAGCTCTCTTTGCTCGGTGCTGTGCGTAACCGAACCTACCATCACTTCCGGCAATATCCTGGATCTGGTACTGACTACAGAGCCTGACAGTAACAGGCTCTGTACTCAGTCAGTACTGGGTGGTGAGATGGAGGATGGCGGTGCAGGTGGAAGGTAGTTACTGCAGAGAGGAAATTATGTTACAACTTCCAATGCTTTGTCTACCTGGGATTGGGACACTCTGTATTGATGGCACTCAGTATTGATGGACTTGGTTAAACGTGTTGTCCTTTCGCTGTTGGCAAAGTAATTCCTCGAGTTCGTTCTCCTCTCAGCAGGCTTTGTCAGTCACGTCAGTGCGCCTGGTTGCAATACATTTAATTGAGTAATCTCTTTGGCAGGAGAGATACGTGCGCTTTGGAGGCTTTTTTATGCGTACACGGAGAGTAATTCCAGATATTACCACTTTGAAGTCTCCAGTCGTTGTAGCCATGAAGGATTTATTCGAAGGGTCAATGTTGCCCCTCTAACGCCCCCTTGTGGACGCTTGATTGTTAGTTCTATTTAGATGAGCTAGGTTTCTGCCGCAAAAATAATATTTGCGTTTGAGACGGATGACCCTACCAGATCAGCAATTCTTCAGTTTTTCACTGAGGATATGGAACAGTCAGTGATAGCTGTGGCATATATTGCTCGGGCCCTATTGGCGTTGGATTGTAGCACATTGTTTGGTCCGGATAAGGTTTATCCCACGCTTCGCTAGTCATGTAACTCAGAGCTGGCATATCCACTGAGCGTGCTTTTTCTGTTGCTAGGCTACTTAAATTTCTTTAGAGTAAATCACTTGAGGTGTCATAATTTAAGCAGCCACTGTTGCTTTGGCCGTTCAAATTATTGGTCGGACGGTTTTACATCAGTTTGTTGTAAGAACATAGAACGAATTATTGTGGCGAGGCTGGCTGCTTAATTGAAAAAAATTACCGACTGTCACCCGATCGAACTGATTCAAGACAGGGCGGTCTACTGAGGATCAATTGTTGTTGATTCATGGGGAGGTCGTAGAAGATTTTATTCTGGCTGTGTAGTGGACATTGATTTGCTAGACAACGCCAAAGCGTTTGATTTGGTCAGTCGATCGGTTGTATTTCTGAAACTCGTGGTCTTAGGCATTGATGCCGTTGTGGCGGGATGTATGACTGCCTTTCTTGGTAATGGTACTATGATTTGATTTGAGCCTCATTACCACCGGAGCCTCAACGTGAGTCATAATACGCTCCTCCGTAATGCGCGACCGTCACTGATTCAGGAAAGTGCAAAAACATTAGTCTTGTCAAGATGAACTTAGTACATAATTCAATTGTGGCATATTCGCGTACTAGCGCGTACGAGATAGTAAAGAGTTAACGCGTATCTTCGTAAATGTATTGTTATCTCTGTAAGTAATGGGGTGGAGAGACCACCTCACTTGCACAGGTGTTTGGGATTTAGACAGCTTCGTATAGTCCGGTGTGCTTTCCGAAAGTGATAAGCTTTTCACGGTAGGTTGGGTCAGTGAGTAGGCTTTGTAGGTTGCACGGGGGATTTAAGAACGCTCGTCGGGCTGCCGCGAGTGCGTTGCAATCTATCAGCAAGTGTTTCCCGTTGATAGCCAAATAGTACAAAGGCTGCTGTTTGTGATGGGCGTGTCAGTGGTGCATATCGATATGGGTAGCGGTGTTCCACAAGAACCAGTTCTAGGACTTTAGGTCCAGTCTTTTTCTTTATATATGTCAATCACATTAGCCAGTATACTCCAGGTGGTTGCAAAGCGTATACTGATGACTTCTAGTTGTACCTCCATTTCTCAAAAAAAGAGCATTCTACTGGGGGCATTGCAATTCAATTTGAACACGGTTTCCAGTGTGTTAGATTGTGGAATTTGAGGTGGAACCGGGAAGAGTGTGTGGTAATAAAGTTTTGCGGAGGAAATTATTATTTAACAACTTTGGTTGTTGACACTTGGTATCACACGGATGGTGTTCAGTCGGAATGTATAGAATCACGAGTGGTTGTTGATGTCTAGGGAAGATTTCATGAGCATGTCCTGAACATAGTAAGCCAGGCCGATGGCCTGGCTTATAATCTGTTGCGCAGTAAGGTGAACAGGAGACCCCGAATTATGAAAACATTATTTGTTACTCACATCAGAGCACTTTTAGACATTTGCTTAACTGTATATAACGTGGGAAGTTTAGGAGACGGTAGATTGGCTGTTTGCAGGTGTGATTTCTTTGAAATTTGAATAATATTTCTCCTAGGCTCTGAGGATGTGCGGTCTCTTTTCAATGTTATTATAGCATGAGCTACAAGAAGTTACAACTTTAAACTTGACATACCTCATTGCTAATCAACTATATAAAAAACATTTTTTTCCACGTGAGATCTTTCAATTTGTAGAATGGCATGCCTGCCAATGTAGGTTGGTGGATTTTTCATACCATTGATGTTCCACGTTGATCCGTGTTGTTGTTTAGTTCGCTTCTGCGTGATATCATGTTTGCTTTCTCCCATGCTGCTAGGGCTGCTGTCTTGGTCTGGCGTGTCTCCCATGCTGCTTGGGCTGCTGTATTGAGCTAGCGTGTGCACGCGTTTGTCCCTTGACTGTCTTGTGCTCTCTCCATACGCTTTTGAGTGGGTGTCTGGGAGGAGATGTGGTCGAGCTTTTAGAGTGATCGAGTTTCTGCTGCGAATTATACTCTGTGACCAAGCTGGATTGCCAGGAGGGAACCGCTAATTAACAAAGAAAGTAAGAACACTGCAGTCTGATAGCGTCAACTCGAACTTGGGACATCGCTACAAAATTCTCAAAAAGAATCCGTTGTAGTTTTCTATCCGTGTATTACCAGTGTATCTGAAACTGTCGAAAACTGTCGAAATGACGGCCTGTCAGACTCGTGGTCTTGCAGGATAGGGAGGTTTGTAGTACATGACGGCCTGTCAGACTTGTGGTCTTGCAGGATAGGGAGGTTTGTAGTACATGACGGCCTGTCAGACTCGTGGTCTTGCAGGATAGGGAGGTTTGTAGTACATGACGGCCTGTCAGACTCGTGGTTTTGCAGGATAGGGAGGTTTGTAGTACATGACGGCCTGTCAGACTCGTGGTCTTGCAGGATAGGGAGGTTTGTAGTACATGACGGCCTGTCGGACTCGTGGTCTTGCAGGATAGGGAAGATTGTAGTACATGACGGCCTGTCAGACTCGTGGTTTTGCAGGATAGGGAGGTTTGTATTACATGACGGCCTGTCAGACTCGTGGTCTTGCAGGATAGGGAGGTTTGTAGTACATGACGGCCTGTCAGACTCGTGGTTTTGCAGGATAGGGAAGTTTGTAGTACATGACGGCCTGCCGGACTCGTGGTCTTGCAGGATAGGGAGGTTTGTAGTACATGACGGCCTGTCAGACTCGTGGTCTTGCAGGATAGGGAAGTTTGTAGTACAAGCCGGCCTGCCACTTCACAATAAACCAAGAACTGGAAGCTGACGGTCTGCAATTTGATGTATAGGTAAGGTTGAAAAGGACACTATTGCTACAATACATTATATTCTCTGGTAACAACAGTTTCGAGATAAACAAAAGAACGTATTCTGGTCGAGACGACTAGCCGACTTTGAAACTAACAAGAGCAAAATTTTTGTAAATGATTTCTGCTCACTAAATAGGTCATGCAGGCACATGTATTCATACATTGCACCGTGGAAAGACGATTAAAGCATGACGGTTGTTACATGCCACATGTCAATCATCGCTAATTTGCTGATGGTGTGGTGTATGCGACGATACGCCTATTCGTAAACCATTACGGGGCAAAAATTAAAATACGATTTGAAAGTATGGGAAGTTGAACATTATATTATGCGAATATGTCTTAAGTGGGTACTTGAAAAATACACAAATAAAAACACGTATGGGAAGAATAGAAAGATCACGAACACTTCAGATTTGCCACATTACCTGTTTGCAAATGAATCAACCTGCTTGGAAAAAAGAAGTAATAACGTGCATCCCCATACAATTGCGAAACTGTTTACTTCGACTCGGCACCTGTTCGCTCCTTTTCCTTCGCCCGTTTCCCTCTAATGAGAAACTGCATCCTCAAGCCCTAAGAACTACAGTGACTACAGAAGTTACGGGAACAAACATTTATATGAGTAAGGAAATAGTCACCAACGTACTCATGTTCTAGGCTGCTAAACACTTTCACGAATAGATGGCTGCCTCCATTAAGTGCCACCATTCGCATCAGCGTTGAAGTAGCATGGGTTAAGAACAATGGCCGCTCTTTACGTAAAAAAACGATTCTACACTGATGGACATTTCCGGCTTGCCTCGTCAAAACTTCAGCGTTGACAGGCATGATTATGCCAGGACTCTATGCCCCTCAAATACGATGTTGGGATCCGTATTCCGTAAGAAGTTCTTAAATTTCTCAAATTGTCTGTCCTTATATCATTCTTACAACTTTATCCCTCCAGACATATGCAGCCTTGGCATGGAATTGCATAACCGTCAGCACCATAGTTGCAATTGCTTCTAATAGGATTACGCTTACAATCAATAACAAAGGATGCTGCTTCTGTAAACAACTTTAACGTCAGAGGAAAATAATAACAGCAGTGTTTTGCTATGTAAACAACTCTAACGTTGTAGGGTAATAATACCGTGATTACCGAGTTGTCGAGAACAGTTGGAGGAACAACAATTTTATCCAAACATTATTGAGTGGTACTTGTATCACAACAGCAACTTCGTCTATGATGTAAATGGGTCTAATTGATGGAAAGAGCAGGGCTCCCGAGCTAAAGGGTGAGTGGTACTTGTATCACAACAGCAACTTCGTCTATGATGTTAATAGGTCTAATCGATGGAAAGATCAGGGCCGCCGAGCCAAAGGGGAGAAACCGAAATTAAATTAATGTCATTATAGTTAGTAATTCGGTATCACAAATTTTATAAGCCATTAAAAAGTTTTGCTGATTGCTCCAACTTTTATCTAATCCTATTGGACGAAAACGATTGGGGGCCGTAGTTAGGATGAGTGGTTGATTGGATGTCAAGGTTAGCGAGAGTGGTTGATGGGATGTCGAGTTTAGAATAAGATGTGGATTGGATATCGAGGTCTGAATGAGTGGTTGATTGGCTATCGATGTTAGAATGAGTGGTTGATTGGATGTCGAAGTTAGAAGGAGTGTTTGATTGGACGTCGAAGTTAGAATGCGTCATTGATTGGATGTCGAGGTTAGCGAGAGTGGTTGATGGGATGTCGATGTTAGAAGGAGTGTTTGATTGGATGTCGAGGTTAGAATGCGTCATTGATTGGATGTCGAGGTTAGAATGAGTGACTGATTGGATATCGTGGTTAGAATGAGTGGGTGATTCGATGTCAAGGCTAAAATGAGAGATTGATTGGATGACGAGGTTAGAATGAGTGGGTTTCCGTTGACTTGAATGCCGTGCATGATCGCTATTACATACATAGTTCCCATCACCACAACCTGTGGGTGACATTTTTGTGCAAAGGCCGACTTTTGAAATTATTCTCGCTCGTTTTCTGTCCTTATGAAGACTTTAGAACCCGTCCACTGTATGGAGGCTCTACAAAACAAACCCGTCACCCCTGCGACCCAATGGCCTCACCTGCCTCCTAGAGACACGTCCAAATGAAGGCACTAGCTGTTGATGGATTAACTTAGGCCGTCTAGGCCTATCGTATTCATGCCTCGGAATGTGTTACTCTGATAGTTGAAGCTGATGAACATGGAACCTGTAATGAAGAAGCAAATATTGTTTATCAAAAGAATACTGGTTATCATAAACTGTATGAATAATTAGACTTGAGAATGAGATTGACTGTTAGAAAAAATTCAATGAAAGGCTTTAAAATCCGAGCACAGACTCTCTACAACCCCATTATGAACTTTCTAGTAGGCTTCTGTCAAGTACTTCGGTCAATCATTCACATACAATAATCTTTTATAGCACGCTTGTATCTAGAAACAGGTTCCACATTATTTTATATTGCCATGTATTTCCAATCTAGGGTTATGGTAAATTGCAATTATTTGTTGACGAGGAGTTCTGCTTTATCCTAACAAAAGTACTGCATCTGGTGGGGCTCAAACACATGTTCCTGAGGCTCAACGTTGGAGCCTGATACCCATTGCATCACTTGGATAGAATTATTTCATATTCAGAATAAAAGAGTCAAACGAGAAGTTGAAGGAGCTAAAATTCTACATCATCACGAAGAACGGAAACAGCGCAGAAACAATCACAAAGAAACGTGGAATGTACTGAAAAGAATTGCACCCTACAAGAAAAAGATCATCTCACTGATTTACCAACACCGGCAGTCAACAGCAGAGAACTTTAACATTTTCTTTGCTAGAGTTGGAAAACAGGTTTTTGAAGAGGTAATCCAGGAAGCCGATCAAAGTTCGCAGAGCGATGAAACAAAAATATCAAATCCATAGGTTTTTGTAAGTATAATGACGCAGCGGTAAAAGTCAAATTGAAACCAGGGCAAGTATCGCAACACGAAGTGGGGCGTGCTGTCTTCGCCTTGAAGAACACAAACTCTACAGGAATATGTGGTATAGCCTTACAATATCTGAAAGACAGCTTAATAGTTACCCTACCCTATATTTGCACAGTAATTAACCCCTCTGTAGCAACTGAGACTTTTCCGAAGATTTGGAAGCCTACAATCATAAAAGCAATTCACAAATCTGGGGACAAGACGGAACCATCCAACTTTAGACCGATCAGTCTTCTTCATGTCCTATCAAAGATCCTTCAAAAGGTAATAACTATCCAGTTAATTGATTACCTGGAATCTAACAAGCTGACCAATGACAGTCAATATGCTTATCAGCGAAAATTGTCCACAGAAGACGCACTTATGAGTACCACTGAAGATCTATACAAGAACTTTGATGATGGGCAGATTTCTCTGCCGGCATTGCTGGACATGTCAAAAGCATTCGACAGTGTAAGCCATGAAGTCCTATTTGAAATAAGCCACGAAATCCTATTTGAAAAACTTTCTAACATAAGAATAAACCCTACTTGGTTCGAAAGTTATCTGATAAATCGGCTACAATCAGTTGAACTTGATAACGCTACTATATCAAGTCCAACCACAATTGCCCTCGGAGTCCCTCAAGGGTCGATACTCGGACCGCTGTTGTTCCGTATTTTTGTGAATGAACATGCCAGTAAATTAGCAAAAATGGTCATGTACGCCGACGATGTTCAAATATTACTTTCTGAGACAGCCGTGAGTGAGTAATTTGAAGTCTTGGTACGATAGAAATGGGCTCAAGCTGAATTCAGACAAATACAATTGCATCTTATTCGGCTCCAACTCAAAAATAAAAGCATGTCCAATGAACCTCTCTATCAGAGTTGGCAATTCTGATATATTAGTTCAAGATAAATGTATAAGTCTGTGAGTATGGTTTGACCCAGACTTTTCCTTCAATCATCACGTAACTACTCTGTGTTCCAAGTTGAACAAAACACTTTAACTTCTTGATACCGCAAAAAAATAATTGGATTTCAAATCAATGTTAATGATTGTCCACGCATTGTTTTTCTTTATACCAACTACTGTTATTCAATTTGGGGGAAATGCACCAAATCTCAGAGGGAGAAAGTGCAACGTTGTATGAACTTTGCTGCCAGAATAACATGCTATGGTAACCATAGAAAACGAGACCACGTAAGTCCTCTCTTCGAAAAATTGCAGTTGCCTAATATCAATAACAGACTAGCACTCCAAGAGTCGATACGTATACGTAAAGAGTTAACAAGAAAACATTCACCTGGTAGCAAAAAGCGCATATTTTCTCGAGGTAAAAAGAGCAATTGATTTAAAAGAAATAATGAAACTTTACACGTCGAACAAAGAAAACCGGAAACTGCATGTAGAGCTTTTTCGATCACTAGAACAAAATCCTGAAAACAACCTTCCAAGAGACCTTGAAAATCTGAAATCAAACAAATTCTTCAGGAGCAGGCTTAGTAAACACTCATTAGCCGACCAATTCAAACCCGTTACTTCTACAATTTTATCGTGTACCACCACCTTGACGGTTCTACCCTGAAGTTACATTAACCTGCTGCCACTTGATTCATCAAACGATGGTTTCTGCCAATTACCCAAATGGATTTCGATGTTAAAACCGCTCTCTCATTCACATATTGCGTGCTAGCTTTGTCTTTCCGATTAACGGTGTGCATTATTTCTTTTGAACACCTATAATTTTAGGTAACATCTCCATATCCCACCGGTAGCGAGCTATCCCCTCTCCAATCAGTTTATTTGGAACAATTCATCTTCTCATGGTACCCGTAGGTAGCTCATATCTCAATTGCTACTAATTAGAATTGTCCGATAATTACCATGGTGTTAACTTGTCGATTATCTGGATGTTTCAATTGTTTTAATACAAGCGATAAGCTTGCTCTGTCATTTCAAGCAAAGGCATAGAACCATTTCTGATGTAACAATCTTTGTCATAGAAACATATAGCCTTGTCTTTCCGAGTAGGAGTACGCTCATCTTGTCTCTGTACTATGATAAAAACACGTTGTAATTGTATTTGTAGTGGCACTCCACTGTTGTATTATTGAATATTCACCCGTTTCTAACTATGCTCCGGCTGTTTAAAACTATGGTAATTATTCGTTAGTATTGTATTTGTAGCAGTTAAATCTGTTCCGTTCAATGATTTTGATATTGATAATAAGTTTTGTCATCAGACCTCAAAAGATGTGTTATATTGTATATGGTTGTACAATGAAGCAAAGATCTCATTGATACTTTGCTGTAACGGGTTATTGCCTCTCCGCACTAATCACAATTGGCCCTGCCAAACACCCTCTGAGTTAACTAACTTAGCATTATTATTATTATTAAATCATTTATTCCCATCGTCTGGCAAAGAGGGTTTCAATTAAAAAAATTAAATCCTTAAACATATGACATGAAACTTCCTTCTCAACTACGTTATTTGTATTAACGAAAACAAGAGTTCAATTTGAATTCGTCACAGCTCATCTCTAGGGGCCGCGGTTCGGATTTCATGGAACGAAATATTATTTACAATAGTATCATCAGTGACTCGTACAGGAAATATATATTTTGACAAAATAATCACGACTACATAGCGTTGAGAAAACCACTGACACGCGCGGTTGAAAAATAACAAATACATGGGGTGGATAAATAACAAAATGCATGGGTGTGGAAAATAAGAAGTAGGTACATGGTGAGGAAAATCACGCATGCCCGGGGTAAGAGTCCCGCAAACATGGGGTTGGGACATCAAAATGTGCTAACCTATTGTAATTAGAAGTCTTCATTACTGTACGATAACAAAGGTGTGGATGGATGACATGAATTATACAGAAAATATGAGTACAACATAACGTCTTATCAATTTTATTGTCCCAATCGTTTAAAGTGTGCTCGGTCTTTCGATGAATAATATGTAGCCCTCACTCTCAGAGAAGTAAATTCGAAATAAATATAATTACATTAAATCATTCTACCAATTACCGTACCATTTCTGTTACAATCGCTGTCATGAAAGGTAATGTAGTTCTCTATTCTTCCCCACTGAATTAAACGGATTATCACCCGTATATGTAAGTAGGCTTGTACGTGTATGTA
The DNA here is from genome assembly GCA_016164225.1 of Gammarus roeselii. Lineage (NCBI taxonomy): Eukaryota > Metazoa > Arthropoda > Malacostraca > Amphipoda > Gammaridae > Gammarus > Gammarus roeselii. The sequence continues at coordinate 44 of SDVV010019364.1, read as the reverse complement.
TGTGTATTTGTAGTGTACATATATAAGTATATGTACATGTATAT
>SDVV010019363.1:0-10292 GCA_016164225.1 Gammarus roeselii | reverse complement strand
ACTGGAACTCATCAAAGTTTTTGTTAACCGAGCGCACATTGAAATGAATTACTTGCATGGATGATGAATCTTCAGCAGACACAGATCTATAAGAATTTCCATCAAAGTAAGAACAGTCTGGTTCACTAAAATAAAAATTGTCGAGGTTCAAGTCATCTAGGAAAGACATGGAAAACTAATTATTGGACAATATTGATGTTCAAAGGCATATTCGGAAAACTAATTATTGGACAATATTGATGTTCAAAGGCATATTCGATACCACGGTTAACTTGTTATGGAGTTGAGCATTTTCAGTTCAATCTTATTTACATCGGTCACTTTGTGCACAGTAACTGGGCGTTCACAACCTCTAATCTTGCACTCAACAACACCGTTGTGACTGTAAACACTCGTAATGTCCGAGTATTGCCTCTTTAGCGTGCTTGATTTGCACAGTAATGAGGCACGATGTTTGGTAAGATATTCATTGGCATAAATATTATCGGGTCTGAGATGCCTAATTGATGACAACAGAGAAATGTTACTCTCCAATGAGGTGCATACTACCTCTAGGTGTTTACGTTCAGGGCTCTGTGGGAACACAGCTGCAATATTGTCCAAATGTACTGGAACCGAAGCAGTACGCAGTACCTCGCCCAAAGATACCTTCAGTTGGGTAGATTTAGAAAGCCTAGGGTTGCCGTCTACTGAGCTGTTTGCGGGCGGTTGATCACCGATGTCGGACACAATTTTCTCCACCGCAGGTCCCTGCAACATTACCACATTAGTGAGGGACTCCTGTTCCATGTGGTTGATTTTAGAGGTCATCAGTTTCAGCTCCTTCGGTGCAGGCACCACTGCTGCTGCGGAGGGGCCGGGGACCATAACACCAGACAAAACATTTGATGCTGCTACTGCTGCATATGAAGGATGAGGTTGCTGGAGGGAACTGACTTGTTGTTTCAGGAGAGTATTTTCATCGGCCAGTCCATCAACTTTGGACACCAGCTTAGTATTAAGCTGGTGGATATTGTCTAGGTATTCTATGATCTTTGAGAGCCAATCCATTTCTAGTACTTGCCCATTACCAGACCTAGTAGGCTTCTTCTTCTTCTCAGGAGAGTAGGTTTTCAACTTATTGAGCATAACGGTTATGTTGGAGAGGTCATCACGGAGTGAGCAGCTGCCCACTGTTGTATTTAGCTCGCCGTCCGATGACTGGTCCAGCATATCCTCAGCTTGTTGCTCCGGAGCATCCTCATTCAGGGCCATGGCGCGCAGTTGATCTAATGAATGTCTTGGTGCGAGGAGCTGCGCACGTGCGTTCGGTATAAAGGTTGCTGTCATGATTTTAATGCTATGGTTCCAGCTTGCCCTTACTGTAGTTCAGAGTATTAAAGTTTGTCCCTACACAGAGACTTGGGTGTCAGTGTAGATACCAGTCTCTGATTTCACCATCATATTGGTGTGGTGGCTGCTAAGGCTGGTGGGTTGGCTAACTGTTTGTTGAGATCAACTGTTTGCAGGTCACGGGAAGTTTTGCTGTTCCTATATGTTATGCATATTTGTCCCCTTATTGAGTATGCATCCTGAATTTGGGACACTGAATATTGTGGGGACTGCAGGCTGCTGGAGACTGTCCAGAGGAGATGGACTGAAAACATTGATTTATTTTCTGGCATGGACTATGGTTGTCATTTGAGGAGCCTGGATTTGTTTTCCATTAAGGGTCAGTTTCTTAGGGCAGACCTGATCAAATATTTCGAAAATTTTGCATGGGAAATCAAAGAATTTGCTAACTATGTTTTCTTTGGCTCCAAGAGTTGGTACTAAAGGTCATGGGCAGAAGCTGGTGTTTCCTCCTTGTTCTTCTCATGTGGGCAGTAGGTCATTCAGTGTGAGATGTGTTTATGTGTGGAATGGATTGCCTGCTGACATAGTGCAGTTGACAGATATCACTTGCTATAAGCAAGCCCCCTGCTGATCTGATGTACAAGGAATTTTTAGATTTGACTAGGCTGATAAAGTTAAATTTATTTGTAGGGATGTGTGTGTAGTGTATGTATGTATATGTTTTATTTTAGGACCAACAGAACTGCTGTATGATCAGTTGCCTGACCCACAAATTTCCAGTTTTTTTTCCTTGCCATTATTTTGCCGGGCCTTTGCAGTCTGGCATGCTGTGGCATTTGTGCCTCCTGTCATGTTCTGCACTTTGGCCTTGCTGGGGTGTGGAGTGGTCTTGAGGCAACTAAGGTGAAAAACTGGCCAAACCTTGTAACAAATCCTGTTGCCTCCTTCATGTTCTCTTCTGTTTCAGCTAACCCTCGTTCATCTGCCTCTTGTAATCTCACATCTGCTCAAAGGAAACCACCCAAAAATATACAGGCTAGGAAAACACCACCTCACTTGACTGCTAAATATGTTGAAGTTCTCAGTGGCAATCTGTGGTGCAACTCACAGGGTCTTTGCAACTCTCCTTGAGCTGCACCAGGCTCATCCAGCTTAGGTTCTTCTCCTGCAGAGTTTTCATCTTCTCACTTGCACTCAACTCAATTTGGTACCTTTCCAGCACCTGGATTGTCTATCTTTACTTCTCTCAAATCTCTCCTACAGCAGCTTCCGAGTTGGATTCTCTCCAGCCTCCCTACCGATTCTCCTGTAGCTGCCATCTTTTCTATGCTTCTGCAATCCCTTTCTGCCTCACATTTTCCTCTTTATAGCTCCTATTCCTCCCACTTCCCATCCTCAAACACTTTCTACAGCGGAATTCCAGAGAACTATTGCAAAAGGTGCCTGAATTTAAGCAATATTTAACATCAATCTTTCCAAGTGCTGTTTGCCTCACTGAAACTCACCTTTTCCTTCATAGAACCTCCGTCGTCCTGGTTACCATATGTACCGCAAAGACCATCTAGATGGCTTTGGAGGTCTGGCAATTTTAATTCCAGTAAATGTAAAGCACAGGTCTGTGCCACTTGTGGAATTGGCAGATGGAGTCCTTGAGACCATGGTAGTGCACATAGACATAGATTCAGCTTGGTCATGTGTACTTGTTTATAATCCATGTAAAAATCTATCTTTGCCAGAGTTCTCACGGTTTTGCACAGCAATAGCAGTTAATACACTTTTGACCAAAAAGAGGGCCTCCTGAAATGATTTTCTAACTTGCATCACCCACTGCACCCCATTTGCCCAGGTATAGAAGATGTTTTTGTCAATCTCAGGGCTGCTCCTCCCTCTGCTTTCCCTCTCTCTTCTGGTACTTTTCTTACATCCACTGAAGCAGCAAATGCCCTAGCATCACACTTTTCTCTTGCTTTCTCTCACAAGCACCTCCTTGCAGAGCCTGACTCATCATTCCTCATTGGGAAACTTGCTTCAGATGGAGATGACACTATCAATCACCATTCTCTCTCTCTGAGCTAGGCATCGTTCTTCCCAACCTCCATCCCACTCTTCTCCTGGTTCTGACCTCATTCATAACCAGTTTCTTTCTCACCTCCCTAGGACTCATCACCACGCACTTTTGAACATTTATAACATTTCTTTCCCTACTGCCGACATCGCCTTAACCTGGAGATCCTCCTTGATTGTCCCAGCTTGTAAGTCTGGCAAAGACCCCACCACAGTATCTGCCTACAGGCCCATATCTCTTCGCTCTTGTGTTGGGAAGCTCATGGAGAGGCTTCTTGTGGCTTGCTTGATGTGGTATCTGGAGAGGAAAAACACTTCTGCCACACCAGTTGGGTTTTTTGCCCCCAACGTGGCACCATAAATGCCATCGTCTTCATAGAAGACAACATTCAATTGGCTCTTTGAACTCGACAAATTGTTCTTGCAGTCGTTTTTGATATTTCTGGTGCCTTTGACAGTCCCACTCTTTTCTCTCTGGGGCACCTCAAGGGTCCATCATCTCTCCCCTTCACTTCAATGTACTACTGTCTGACCTCACTTCTTCTCCAGGTGTCACAACCTCTATTTATTCTGATGACATAACAATGTTTGTCACTGCTGACTCTGCTTCTTCTGCCCAGGCACTGCTCCAGGCTGCTATTGACAACTTTGCACTCTGGGCACTCCTCTGGGGTCTACTTATCAACCCTCAAAAGTTTGGTAGTTAGTTTTTTACCCTCAAGCGCTTGGTTCCTACTTGTCTGCCAATCCATATTTCTTGTGTTCCTATCCCATATTCCCAGCATCGTAAACTGCTTGGTATAATATTGGATTTGCCTTGTCTGGTTTGGCATCCTTACATTGATTTTCATCGACTTTGTTGTCAGGAGCATCAGAATTTAATGCAAGTTCTTGCCAGATTGGGCTTTGGGGGATCATGCTGTAAACTTTTTCTCTTCTATCTGTCCTATATCAGAGGTCTTACTGACTGGGGTACTCCCCTACTCCTCTGTCTCTCCCTCACTCCTTGCTGGAGTTTGTGGTTCACTTCTCTGCTGCTCGTCTTATCTTAGGTACGTGGCGCTCAACTTCTTTGGCCTCTCTCTACTGTGAAGCTGGACTATTACTCCTTGATCTCTACCAGAGGAACGCTATTGTAGTTCAGCCTTCTGCTGACTATCATTGGTTTAGGGTCACCTAGCAATCAGCTCTAGGTCTTCAGGTGCATTGGTGTAATAAAACCAAATCTATTAATAAGATTTACTCAGCTCCAATAGGAGTATAAGGGCCAGCACATGAATTAGTTCCCTGCTCATGTCAATCAGACATAGCCAGTATTCAGGAGAGGGAGCTAGGGCAACTAACTCCAACGGAGATAAGGTGCTCAGCTGTAAAATAAAAACCAGATATCTTATTAGAAATTAGAGATATGTACATCTATTCACAAGGACATTAGACATTAGTGTAAAACAACAGGTAAAAGCAGTGCTCTCAACTCAAAAATACTTTGTACTAGAATTGAATGAAATTTGTAGTTAAAATAACTCATAGAAACAGTTGACAGAACTATTTACAACAACTAGGAGTTGAGCTCTTTGAGCTTAAAGGCAAAACCTTATAAAACTTGTGAACAAAGCAGCTTGATAGGCGCAAATAAGCAACCCACTCTATGGTAAACTGGACAAAATAGGTGAACAATTAAAAGGTATCACATTTGAAAACATATCGCAGTAGGTATTGCAAATCTAAGACTGCATATCACAGTTGGTATCACAGCTGAGTTCAAGATTATATTGAGCATGATTAGGTATTCTCTGACTAGGTAAAAATTAATTGACTTGGATGACAAGGTACACATTCATTAGAAAATAAGGTTGAATTATTATTCAAATAATGAAAACTTGAAACTGATTCTTTTAGACAAAATGTTCAGAACTTCATGTTAAAGTAAAGAAGCACACAAATCACTGTTTATATTATTCTGCGCAATAGATTTGCATGGCAACAAGAATCCAACCAGCCAAATCACCTGCACAGCACTTCAGCAATCAACTCTACGGGCAGAATACATCCGCTGTACATAGTTCAATTCCAACCGGCCACAACAGAAGGCATCATTCCCCCAAGACAAACCAATCCTCAAAAACAGCAGAAACTAATCATGAATAGTGAGAAGAATATACCCAACCCTAAAATGACGGTAATAAACAAATAATAGTGATAACACAATCATAGCCCAAAAACTCTCCAGAACGACCATCAACAATGTCGGGCAATCAAAAGAATCTATACAAGGAAAGCATCCAGGAGATCAACACATACAAAACTAAGTCACAAGCAACACATTGTATAGCTAAAAACATCAACAACTCTACCCTTTCATCACAAGAATACCAAATATTCTGAAACATATAAATCTTCACATACTAACTGGGCCCAGTTGCACACAACTTAAAACAGACTATGCTAACACAATGATCTCATTGACAACTTCCCAGGTATGAGTGTACAACAACCTCTGACCATCAACCTGAAAAAGAACAACAATTATAAATTATTATCTGGACTGGCATCCAGGAATGACACGCCAGACCCACAGCCACTGGATCTCCAGGCAACAGCTAAAATTAGAAAGACAAATAAAACATTATAATCCAAAATTTTGCAGAAAAAAATCACGAATTAAAACTTGAAAAATTATAAGCCTAATCTGAGCCTCATGCTACTGACTTGTGCTCTTATGGTTTAGTATTCATTGGACATATACAATTAACTGACAAGGCATTGCCTTGTTAAACTTCATTGTAGCTTCATAAAACATATGATAGTTAAACCAGAATATACATGAGTGAGTAATATTAAAATTGATTGGCAAAACAGACGTAAAACATGAATAATGAAAAGTGACGCTTGGCTCCAATGATCAGCAGTGGAAAAAAATATGAATAAGCTCATTTAACCAATATTGCATAACAGGAAAGTGATTAACTATAAGTAGTGAAAAACTTTAAAAACTAGTGAATCAAGTAGCGTCAACCGGGCTGACTCCTCGCAATTTGTGCATACTTTGAAATAACTCAAAAAGTACGCGGCCGAGAAACTTCGTATTTACGGTGTGTATAGCTACTATTATGACCATGGAGCACCATAAGTTTCAACATTCTATCGTTGACCAAAAAAAAAGTCATTTCCAAAAAACAGTGCGGCAAGCTACGACCCCAAATCGGGGGTGACTACCCGCACCATACGGGGTGACTCCCCGCACCATACGGGGTGACTCCCAGCACCCCCCATATATCAATAATTGAAACTCAAATTGAAAGTTTGAGAGTACCAATAGATAGAGCGTGCCTATATTAGTATATATCAGTTGCTTAAAATAAAATTTAACGTCAAATATTACGTCTGTGACATGTGTTTCTGATGCTCGTCTTTTGCTGCCGTCATACCAGACTGTCAAAGGATTTTTTTTACCAATTTTGCTGCGGGAAACAAAGTTTTTCTTCAATAATTGCAATCTACCTTCACTGGAAGTCATTTCTCCACATCCTAAACTAATTATGACCCTAAAGTATCAGTAAATAAGCAAATATTACAAACGATCTTTTAATATTACGATAAAACATGTAAAAAAATTATTTTGTCAATTCTATAGCAAACTTATTGCATTAACATGAATACAAGTCATGCTAGGTAAGGGATTGTTGTCTTGATTTAAAAATTTGATGAAAATTTTTGTTCCTGAGCATTGAACATAAGTTAACACTTAGGCCTAGACATGTCAGTCACCATGTGTTGAAAAAATTGGGTCATTATAAAATTAGTTACGTATATTGAAATTAGCTGTAGTGTCATTATTGTGGGTCATTTACTTGGTTCCAAATGTCATCATATGTGTGTAGAATTGCACTTGATTACTTTTCACTGAAGAAAAACAAAAATATTTAATAACAAAATAGGTGCGGGGAGTCACCCCCAATTTTTTTTTCACCTGGGGTGACTCCCTGCAGTTGTATATTTGTATATATCTACAAAAGTTTACATCTTTTCCCAAAATTCTTCTTACGCCAGGAACTACGCCATATTCCGAGTATCACCACCAAATTTGGCTTTAATTCAATGGAAACTCTAGCCACAGCATCAAAGTTTGCGGAACCTCAATTTTTCCAAACCATAATTTTCGGGTACCTAAAAAACGCATTCACTTTGGCGATTTTTCATAAATTTTGTCCGCGGATCGAATTTCTATAAGTAGCTGATACTTACTAACAAAGATCTGCTCTTTCAAGCCCCGTAGTCAAACGGTGACATTTTCGACGTTTTGGTGCCCAAAAAGAGGGTGCGAGCAGTCACCCCGCGTTTCCGACTGCGGGCAGTCACCCCGGTCGACGCTATATGATGATTATCAAAACATCACTCAGGAGGCAAATAAATGTTGAATTATTGAAGTCAAGGATACCAAGGCAATAATCCATTTAGAGAAATGTATGAGCTGAATGCAAAAATATCAATTCCTCATAAGACAAACAACAAGCGTTAGCAATATGTGCTCTCCACATCGCAGAAGTATTAATGTATTTCACCGGGCAAGACGTTTCCAAAACGGGCTAATTTCAGTGACATTGTAGCTACAGCCGGTCACAACAGCAGCACTCGCCAAATCCTGTGAGAACAATGGGCTGCAGCACATCAAGGTGATGGTTCCAGGAGCGTCAGGCAATGATATTCCACCTGCAATGCTGGGTGGTGAGGCGTGATAAGCACTCTGTTTATGCATGCATTACGTTAATCAAGCATAAGCAAGGAAGAAAGCGGAAAAAACAATTAATAAAATAACAAGCATTTTCAGAAGCAAGCATACAGCAACATTATAACTATAGGCAAACAATTTTAGGGGAAGGGCAAGTTACTTTATTGAGATTGAAAGATGAATGAAGGGGTGCAAGGCAAATTGATTAAAACAGGCTGACAAAACAAAGATGAAAAACATTAATACTAATGAGTAGTAGGCCTGCACTACTACAACGCTGCAGCTGGTTTCTGCTACAGCTTCTTTTTCTACCTGCTGATTATCCTTTCCATGCTCTTTTATGGCGCAATTGTTTCCTTACCTCAATTCCCTCCTTGTGTTGGCATCACAGATTGCCTCTTCGATACAGGGCATGTCAACTGTTCCATTTTCATAGCTTCACTCTTCCTCCCTCTTTCTCTCAGGATATTTTTTCTGTTCTCCCCCTGTGGTTCCCTTATGATTCCATTATCCACACCTCCTTTCCCCACTGCTACCATGGGTGCAGTGGAGGGTAGTGCTCTGGCTTTGTTTGCAGATCTCTGTTCTTCTTCTTACCTTGACTACCTCTCTATCTTCATTGATGGCTCAGTGATGAGAGAAAATGCAGCCTGTGTTGGGGTGAGTGTGATTGTTCCTCAGAGAAATATAAAACTCCCTTTCTATCTCCTCTCAGGTCTCAATACTTGCTGCTGAACTCTTTGTAATGCTCTATGTATTGATCTTTCCTCACACCAGGCTACCACCCCTTCTCTCATTTTCACGGACAGCTTAACCTCACCCTTTCTCATGTCATTGTCAAAGCTTTCTTCTATTCTTACCTTTGATTCTTACCTTTGCAGCCCCCCAAGGACTCAGCATATCAAGTTGTCAGGTGCACCAAGCCATGAGAGGCCACCAGTTATGCGCGCCAGCACCTACAAAGACTCCGCAGAACAACAACGGGAAGATGCTGGAAGGGATGCGCACCATTGGCTTCCAGAGAACAAACACAAAGCCACTTGTATGAAAACCTAAAGCACAACCCCGCAAAAAATCATGGAAGCAAATACATGTACACATATACATATATATAAAAAAACAGAAACAAGCAACAGGACAAATCACCTTAAAGACTTGCTAACACAACTGGGAACGCAAGACCCTAGCACTCAAACAACCTGGCTCATTCCATATCCTTATGCATTGAACATTAAAAAAACCTCCATGCCACATCCACAGAGCAGCGGGGCATCAAGAGTTTGTGCTGATGTCCCCGCGTCCCACCATCCAGCGGCCTTTGGAACAGAAAGGACAAATCAAAACCCTCCGTGTCACAACACAGAATTCTCCAATACTTTGAGGTCACTTCTCAGTAACCTGCTCTTGATTGAGAACAAATTGAGAGCCATCAGCCTGTCATGGTAGGACATCTCAGACAGATCATGCACCTGTTTGGTCCGCCTCCTCTGAACAGACTCAAGCAACTTCACATCCTGGACATAACCAAGATTCCTCACACAGGAGCAGTAATCAAGAATGTGCCACAAAGAGTGTGACCATAAAATTTGGGCTTCTATTCACTGTCGACCTCTGTTTGCTGCAAATCGATGGAGAGGATTGTTGCTGCTGAGCTGGTGGACTATTTTGAGTCTTACCAGCTTCTTTATTCCAAACAGTTTGGACTTAGGAAGGCTAGATCAACAGAAGATCAGATGTTGCTGGTCTATTTGGATGTAGTCAAGTCTGTTGATACTGGTATGGTGGTAGATATGGCTATGTTTGCATTTTTCAAAGGCATTTGATGTTGTTTCCCATCCCATTTTGCTTCTGAAGTTGCTGGCGTTTGGAGTTTCTGAGGTTGTGTTGAAGTGGATTGGTAGTTTTCTTCATTCTCAAATCATGTGTGATGGGGTTGATGGAGTGAATGGTGAGCCAAGGAATGTTCTGTGTGGGGTTCCACAGGGTTCAGTCTTGGGTCCAGTCCTCTTTCTCATTTAAGCCAATTTTCTGATGGATTGCCTTGTAGCGTCTACCGGGGTGATTCCCTGCGGTCGGCTCTCTTACCTTTGATCTCTTACCTTTGCAGCCCCCTCCAGCAGGTCCACATCAAGCGGGGAGCCGCAGAGCCGGGGGAGGCCAGCAC
>SDVV010019362.1:0-13547 GCA_016164225.1 Gammarus roeselii | reverse complement strand
AATACTTAGGTATAATACATCAAACTTAGTTTTTATATGCACTATTTGAATTAGCGAAACGAGAGATAAAGTGAATTCGTGACAGCGCAACTGTCGGCGGCCGGTTTGTAGCTACATCATGTTTCAGAACATGATTCACAATATATGTTATTGGATATCTTGAAAAAAAAAAAAATGTGCATGAGTTTGATAAATCGAAAAAGAATATATCGCAACTCATCTCTTGAGAGCTGCTGGCTCGCCTTCATCGAACTGAATGGAATTCACAATATACCATCATACATGTACACATTGAAATACACATTCAAATGTGCACACGACTACTTACATACATAAATGATGAAAAGTATAATACACATTCATATGTGAACACACCTGCCTACATATATGGATGACAATAAGTTTAATACACATTCATATGTGCGCACACCTACCTACTTACATATATGGATGACAATTAGTATAATACACATTCCTATGTGCTTTTTCCTACCTGCATATATGGATGAACAATCAGCATAATACACGAAAGCCAGGAATGATTAGATTGGTCAGAGTTTGTCAACATACTTGACCTATAAACCAGCTGATAGCTCGCCTCCTGCTAACTAAGTTTGGTTTGAAAATTATTGTTCAATATTGGGTTTACTACTTAATGTCAATATAGCTGCATGCCACGAGCTAAAGCAATCGCGAAGATGAACGATGACTGGATGCAGCACTGACTGCTGCATGCAGGACACCTTGGAACTAATCAATTATCGAATTAGATTTGTCCATCTCAATTTATGCTTGTAATAGTATTGTTGGTCTTTCATTAATTCTGATGTAGCTACAATGGTACATTAACGCTAACCGACTCAATTTGTTTCCTGGCAGCCTCGACCTACCAAAGGAAACATGCGTATTCATTGCCTGGAGAACGTGGACAAAGCCCTTCAGTTCCTGCGTGACCAGCGGGTCCACCTCGAGAACATGGGCTCTCACGACATCGTGGACGGTAATGCATGCCTAACGCTTGGTCTTATATGGACCATCATCCTAAGGTTCCAGATTCAGGACATCACCATCGAGGAGAGCGAAGACAAGGAGACCAAGAGTGCCAAGGACGCTCTGCTCCTCTGGTGTCAGATGAAGACCGCCGGCTACCACAACGTCAACATCAGGAACTTCACAACCTCCTGGAGAGACGGTTTAGCCTTCAACGCCATTATCCACAAGCACAGAGCCGACCTTGTCAACTACGAGAAACTGACGCGATCGAACGCCATGGGCAACCTCAACAACGCCTTCAACGTCGCCGAGTCCAAGCTGGGCATCACCAAGCTTCTGGACGCCGAGGATGTGTTTGTGGAGCTTCCCGATGAAAAGTCCATTATCACGTACGTCGTCACCTACTACCACTACTTCTCCAAAATGAAGCAGGAGACCGTCCAGGGCAAGCGCATCGGAAAGGTGGTTGGCATCGCCATGGAAAACGACCGCATGGTCCACGAGTACGAGACCCTGACCTCCGAGCTGCTTAAATGGATCGAGATGACCATCGAGTCTCTCAATGACCGCCAGTTCATCAACTCTTTGATTGGAGTTCAGCAGCAACTGGGTCAGTTCAACGCATACCGAACGATCGAAAAGCCTCCCAAATTTGTGGAGAAGGGTAATCTTGAGGTGCTCCTGTTCACCCTGCAGTCGCGCATGAGAGCAAACAACCAGCGGCCGTACTTACCCAAAGAGGGTCGTCTGATCAGCGACATCAACAAGGCCTGGGAGATGCTGGAGAAATCCGAACACGGCCGAGAATTGGCCCTCCGAGAAGAGCTTATCAGACAAGAGAAACTCGAACAGCTGGCTGCCAGATTTGATCGAAAAGCTGGCATGAGAGAAACCTGGTTGTCGGAGAACCAACGGCTCGTCTCTCAGGACAACTTTGGCTTCGATCTGGCTGCTGTGGAAGCTGCTGCCAAGAAGCACGAGGCTATCGAAACTGACATCTTCGCGTACGAGGAACGAGTCCAGGCGGTTGTTGGTGTGGCTAAGGAGTTGGAGGCCGAAAACTACCATGACGTTGCCCGCATCAACGCACGAAGGGACAACGTGCTGAAGTTGTGGAACTACCTCCTCGAGCTATTGCGTCTGCGACGCATGCGCCTTGAGCTGTCGTTGCAGCTGCAGCAGAACTTCCAGGAGATGCTCTACATTCTGGACAGTATGGAGGAAATGAAATCACGCCTGCTGAGCGAGGACTACGGCAAGCACCTGATGGGGGTGCAAGACCTCCTTCAAAAACACTCTCTGCTGGAGGCTGACATCAACGTGCTCGGGGAGCGCGTCAAAACGGTCATGGAGCACAGCCAGCGCTTCCTTGATATCGGAGACTCCGCAGATGGAGATGAGCCTCCCTACAGAGCCTGCGAGCCCCAGCTGGTGCTCGAGAGGGTACAACAGCTCGAGGATGCATACGCCGAGCTCGTCAAGCTGGCTGTCGAACGTCGCGCTCGTCTCGAGGAGTCGCGACAGCTGTGGCAGTTCTACTGGGACATGGCCGAGGAAGAGAATTACATCAAGGAGAAAGAGAACATCTTGTCTTCTTCAGATATCGGGCATGATCTCAACACAGTAAACATGCTGCTTACCAAGCACAAGACTGTCGAGGAGGAGCTCAACTCGCACGAAGTCCAGCTCAAGGCGGTTATCGACAGCGGGGAAGGTCTCATCCGGTCCCAGCACTTCGGCTCGGACAAAATCCGCGAACGAATCGACGAGATCCTCGCGATGTGGAATCTCCTTCGCCAGAAGAGCGCTGCTCGCCAGGGACGCCTGACCGATGGCGTCGCACTCCACCAGCTCCTGTCGGAGGCTGACGACGTGGACACGTGGATGCTTGACGTGCTGCGACTCGTCAGCAGCGAGGACGTTGGCAGCGACGAGGCCACTGTGCAGTCGCTCCTCAAGAAACACAAGGCAGTCACTGACGAGGTCAAGGAGTACGCAACGAACATAGAGGCGCTACACCAACAGGCGGGAAACCTCCACGAGGACGACCGCACGAGCAGCGCTGTCGTGGATCGTCTCGGCTCCATCGACCGGCGCTACCAGGAGCTGCTCGAGCTCGCCAGGGAGCGCAAGCAGCGCCTGCTTGACGCTCTTTCTCTCTACAAGCTCGCCACCGAGGCTGCTGGAGTAGAGCAATGGGTGGGCGAGAAGGAGCGCATGCTTGAGACAATGGTACCAGCACGAGATATCGAGGATTGCGAGGTGATGAAGCATCGATACCAGGGATTCGACCAGGAAATGAACGCGAACGCTGGTCGCGTCGCCGTGGTGAACCAGCTGGCGCGTCAGTTACTGCATGTCGATCATCCCAACAGCGAGGATATCATACAGACGCAGAACCAGCTCAACCAACGCTGGGCTCAGCTACGCGAGAAAGCCGAAGGCAAGCGAGAGGAACTCAACTCCGCTCACGGCGTCCAGACTTTCCACATCGAGTGTCGCGAGACCGTCCTCTGGATCGAGGACAAGAAGCGCGTGCTTCTGGAGACTGCCGATCTTGGCACAGACTTGAGCGGAATCATGACCCTTCAACGTCGTCTGTCTGGCATGGAGCGCGATCTCGCCGCAATACAAGCAAAGCTGGACGCTCTCGAGCGTGAGGCTGACAAAATTAGCTCGGAACATCCTGAAGAGGCCGAGCTCATCAGACAACGTGTCAGCCAAATCAGAGAGGTTTGGGACCAGCTCACCCAACTTCTCAAAGAAAGGGATGCCAAGCTGGAAGAAGCTGGAGACTTGCATCGTTTCTTGCGAGATCTCGATCATTTCCAGGCGTGGCTGACCAAGACCATGACGGACGTGGCCTCGGAAGACATTCCTTCCAACCTAACGGAGGCTGAGAAGCTTCTGAACCAGCACCAGAGCATCCGCGAGGAGATCGACAACTACACGGAGGACTACACCAAGATGATGCAGTACGGCGAGCGCATCACAGCAGAGGACGTCACACCTGCTGATGACGCTCAATACATGTTCTTGCGCGAGCGACTCAAGGCACTGAAGGATGGCTGGGCCGAGCTCCACCAGATGTGGGAGAACCGCCAGCAACTGCTCTCAGACTCGCTCAACCTGCAGATGTTCCTGCGCGACGCCAAGCAAGGAGAAGTGGTCCTCAACCAACAGGAGCACTATCTCAGCAAGGACGAGACGCCTTCAAACCTGGAACAGGCGGAGAACACCATCAAACGCCACGAGGCTTTCCTTACCACCATGGAGGCCAACGACGAGAAACTCAACGCTATTTGCCAATTCGGCAACAAGCTCATTGAGGACAACCACTTCGCAGGCGACAAGATCCAGAAGAAGGCTGAGAACATTGAGGAACGACGCGCCGCCAACCGCGACCGTGCGATGCAGCTGATGGATCGCCTCCGTGACCAGTTGCAAGTGCACCAGTTCCTGCAGGATTGTGAGGAGCTCAACGACTGGGTGCAAGAGAAGCACATCATTGCTCAGGATGAAAGCTACCGGTCCGCAAAGACCGTACACAGCAAATGGACTCGGCACCAGGCCTTCGAAGCCGAGATCGCTAGCAACAAGGATAGGTTAGTGAGGGTGCAGCAGGCGGGACAAGAGCTCATGAAGGAGAAGCCTGAGATGGTCGAGCTCATCGGACCTAAGATCGATGAGCTGAGCCAGCACTTCGATGCCTTGGAGACGACCACCAGCGAAAAAGGTGGGCGACTGTTTGACGCCAACAGGAAGGTGCTCTATGAGCAGAGTTGTGATGACATCGACTCCTGGATGGCAGACCTCGAGAAACAGATTGAAAAGGACACTGGAGGTGATCTGACCTCGGTTAATATTCTGATGCAGAAGCAACAGATGATCGAAACACAGATGGCCGTAAAGGCCAAACAGGTGGAACAGCTGGAAGGACAGGCTGAGTACCTACAACAGATGACGCCAGAAAAGGCAGATGAGATAAAGCAGATGAAGGCAAAGGTGGAGCAGAAATTCGAGTCACTAAAGGCTCCTTTGATGAGCCGCCAGCAAGAACTAGCTAAAAAGAAAGAAGCCTTCCAGTTCCGACGAGACATCGAGGACGAGAAGCTCTGGATCGCGGAAAAAATGCCTTTAGCCACGAGCACAGAGTATGGCAACTCCCTCTTCACCGTGCACACACTGAATAAGAAACTACAGTCGCTCACCACCGAAGTGGACAACCACGAGCCGCGAATAAACCTGGTCTGCTCGAACGGCCTCAAACTGATTGACGAGGATCATGTCGACGCAGACGAGTTCAGAAGACTCGTGGAAGAACTCCAGGAAGACTGGGCCAAGCTGAAAGAGGCCCTCGACCATCGCCGACAGAAACTGCTCGTCTCAGAAAAAGCCCAGCAGTATTTGTTCGACGCTGGCGAGGCTGAGGTATGGATGAGCGAGCAGGAGCTCTACATGATGGTCGAGGACCGAGGAAAGGACGAAATTAGCGCGCAGAATCTCATGAAAAAACACCAGGGGCTGGAAGGAGCTGTGGACGACTACGCAGAGACAATCAGGCAGCTCGGGGAGACGGCCCGGCACCTTATCAACGAGGGACACCCGGAGAGGTGAGAAATGCTTCTTTGTTTTTTTTATTTGAAACCGAGTATAAATGGAACGACCATTGCTGTATTTTAATCAGAAACACATCTCGGATCATACTTCATTGGGACAAAATTGATGCATTATAAATGGCTCTAGCACAGAATAGGTTATAGCGTTGCGTTCCTTATTCGCACAACATGTTTTCACGCCCAGACCCTTTTTCTTCAATTTAACTTTTCTCATACGTGAGGTCACCTGGCCTGAATACAGGCCTTATGTATGGGACCTCTAGACAATCGAACTTTTACACTGTCAGGCCCACAAAAACCCTGATCAGTCGTCTTTTCAATCGCGCTTCTTGGTATGTTTGGTAATGGTTCTCAAATCTCTTACACTACTGGTAACAAGAAGGTCTTGTCACCCTGATCGAATTTTTAAACGTTTGGTACCAGAAGGACATGGACTCCAGAGCGCTAGAAATCCTTGCCACTCAAATCTAATAATCTGTTGTCGTGTTTCTCACAGCGAACAGATCGCGATTCGTCAGTCTCAGATTGACAAGCTGTACGCGGGTCTGCGCGACCTGGCCGTGGAGCGTCGCAGTCGCCTGGACGAGGCTCTGAAACTGTTCATGCTGAGCAGAGAGGTGGACGACCTCGAGCAATGGATCGCAGAGAGGGAGGTGGTGGCCGGCTCGCACGAGCTGGGACAAGACTACGACCACGTCATGGTGAGATTTCATTTCCAGTCGAAGTGCAGGTTTAGAGATATGACATGGCATCTTACAATGAATAAAGAGGCAGATTTTAAATAGTGCGCAGCATGAAGATCAAAAGTTGTGTGCATGAATAAGAGTAAGGGCGCAAATTTGATATCGTGTACAGTATAAAAATTGAAAGGCACTATCGCTAGTGTGCATGAATGAGGGTGATGGAACGTATTCGAAGTCATGTACTGGATGATGAATAGAAGAGGCACTCGATTGTGTGCATGAATAAGGGTGAAGCGACATACTTGAAGTCGCGAGCAGGTTAAATAAGAAAGGGCCGCACTCGGTTGATCGAATGGGAATAGATTGAAGTCTTAAACATGGGTATTTGGGGGGGGAAGGGTCTTTGCCACCTGATAGCCTTTCTTATTTACCTACGGCGTAATGGGCTGGCCTTTAACCATTCAGGTGACAGGCCAGTATGTCACTCGGGGTCAGGTTGGCGCGAACCTACAACCTCCAGCTTCCAGTGGACGTGTGTTGTGAGGAGAGCCCGACTCTCTACCCACTCGACCACCGAGCTAATGTAGCGTGATGGAATTGATGAGGTTACCAATGTGGAGTCGTTAACAAGTTAAAGGTTGAGAGACGCCCTCGGTTGTTGGCAACAAGAGTGAACAGATTTGGAGTCATGTAGCTACAGAACCTTGAAGATTCTATTGCACGGAAATAAATACTGATAACAGCTGTGACGATGTGCGGATGCCTGAGCTCATGCAGCTGTTACTCCTATTCAAGCACTATTTGGTATTTAGTGTCGTTAAAATTGGTTTTGAAACCTCAGTTTTATTATATCAATATTCAAAATTTGACTCCGTTGAGCCAGTTACTGTTTGTGGATGATACGGCACTGGTGGCAGATTCGAAAAGGAAATGTGTAGGCTAGTATCGGAGTTTGATAGAGTGTGTGAGAGGAGGGAGCTTCGAGTGAACGTGGGTAAAAGTAATGTAATAAGTTGCTCGACGAATGTCTATGCGACGGAATTGGTGTCCTCTTTAATGGAGAGTTATTGAAGCAAGTTCAATGTTTTAAGTATCTGGGCTCCCATGTGGAGAAGACTGAACAAGTGGAAATTGAAGTGAAGTCACGAGTGAAGGAAGGGTGTAGAGTGTTGGGTGCACTGAAGAGTGTGATGAGCTGTAGGACGTTGGGGATGGAAACAAAGAGAGGGCTGTATAAAGATGTAGTTGTCCCAACTGTGCTCGACGGGGCTGAAACTTTTTGGGGGGGAAAGCAGCCGAGAGAAGGTTGAAAGGTTGAATAGCGCTGAAAGACAGGATCAATAACGACGTGATGCGAGCTAGAACGGGGATGGTGAAGAAGTTGGAGGACACTTGATTCAAGTGTTTTGAGATAGTTCGGGCACATGGTGAGGATGGATGAAGGGAGATTGGGAAAAGAGTGTTGAAAGCAGAGGCTAGTGGACGTAGGCCTAGAGGGAGACCAAAGTTTGGGTGGATGGATGATGTGAAGCAGACGTTAGGCAGACGAGACTTGAGTGTGGAGGTGGCGGGAGAGCGTGCACTGGATAGGCGCGAGTGGAGAGTGATTGTGAGCAGTGTGAACGGCATCTCGTTGAGAGACGGGATAGTCGATGTTGGGGGGAGAGGGGAGGCGGTCATCATGACGCGGCAGGGGTAAACCAGTCACATGGCGGGCGTACTGCCGACACTGACCTCGGACAGCGCTCATGACCCGGAGGACGTGTTGCGGGGTCTCCCGGTCGGACCCTTTCGCGCACAAGAGCTATGTTGTGTGAGTGTATGAGAGGAGTGTGAAGTGAGCCTTACCGTCGGCCACCCCCTTTTCTGGAGGATTCGGCCTAGTGTCTGTATCTGTAATATGATCATTTTTTCCAAGCGTAAAGACATCAAAATTGATTTTCACGGTAAGAAATAAATACTTATTCAAAACACACGTCGGCCCGACCGGGGGGGTGAACACCCTTATCTCCCTTCAGACTCCACTCATCTTCACCCTTCACTGTCTCTTTTTCTCCCCCATCCTGATTCGCTTACCTTTTATTTACCTTATTTGCATCTTACGTTTAGTTCAAATTTCCTTTAACTTGTCTCAGACTCCTTCTTACCAACTCTTCTTATAGTCGTTGCACACAAACACACACGCACACTCAAACATACACATACCGCCTCCAACTATTCTCCTTTCGGGTGGCAAATCACAGCCAAGTTGCACTCTTTCTTTCGTCCAACCATTTTCTACGACTATTCCTTCTTCTTTCCATTCCTGCTGTTCCCATGCGTGAAATTCCCTACACCTAGTGTAGATCTCATGCATGGGATCCCCGTTTTCTGTCTCTTCTTCCCCCTCAGCAGGTGTTGGAGCGTGTAGCCCGGCACCTTAAGGACTACTGCGGATCCTTTGGGGCTCAGAAGCAGGGTAGGTAGTGTGTTATTCCTTCTTACTGCCATCCGGGGAATGCTGGGACCATATGGCCTCAGCACCTTAGGAGTTCCTGTACCTCCTGTGGCACCCGTACATACCATAGACGTTCGCCGCATAAAGGACTTTGACTTAGCGCAGTAGTAAACCTAACTCGAACATTAAAAGGAGAATAAAAACAAAGACTAACATGATGCAGCACTGTTTGCTGGTTTGACATTCGGCGCCAGAAGGACGATGACTCCAGTGCGCTAGAAAGCCTCGTCACTCTAATCTAATCGAAACACACGTGTTTTATCTCACACCACCAGATGCTACGCGAGCGGTTCCGCGAGTTTGCTCGTGCCACGGAAAGTGCGGGCGTGGAGCGCGTGGCTGCTGTCAACGAGATCGCGGACCAGCTTATCGCGGCGGGCCACAGCGATGCCGCCACCATCGCCGCATGGAAGGACGTCCTCAACGAGAGCTGGGCCGACTTGCTAGAGCTCATAGACACCAGGTGAGTTAACAGACTGTCACGCTAGTTACCTCAGTCACTCTGTCATATAATCTCGTCATAGCTGCTGAGCACTCTGAATGTGAAGCCAACAACTTGTTTCTGACTCAAGATATATACTTATCCATTCTGAGTATGATATATACTGATCGATGGTTTAGATTTAGAATACAGCCTTAGCTATTGAATAGCTATTAGCGCTTGTATAGAAGGAAGATAACTCTAAACCTATAAGCAAGCATAGCTAAGGTAAGTTCTTGCCGGGCTATTCAGCTTTATAAGCGTCCTCAAAGACACGTACTGCTTCTCTATTAGCCAGAGTCATCATAAAGTAGTATCACCCTGTATATCCACTTTACCTTTAATCAGCATCCTGGCCCATACCGTCGTAGAAGAGGCTTGTTGTTGTTCTTCGTTCCCTCTTGCACTAACATTTCTCCTTCCACTCCCATCACCAGGACCCAGATGCTCTCTGCGTCGTGGGAGTTGCACAAGTTCTTCCACGACTGCAAGGACGCGCTGTCACGCATCGTGGAGAAGCAGCACAGCATCAGCGACGAGCTGGGCAGAGACGCCGGTTCAGTGTCTGCTCTGCAGCGCAAGCACCAGAACTTTGTGCAGGACCTCGTAATGCTGCACAATCAGGTGAGTGTGATGATGCTGCATACGCAGGTTAGGTACATAATGCTGCAATTGCAGGTTAGGGTCATAGTGCGGCACACAGTTAAGGATCATACTGCTTCCATTTTGTCTTGGAGGTAGAGCTGGGGTCATTATTATGTTGTGGACATGTTAGAGAGCTAGGGATGCAATGCTGAACCATTATTGGAGAGCCGTGATTACAATACCGCTATTAGTCACGTTATAGTGTGGAAAGGTATACTGTTGATAAGTATAAGTGTCCTATTTGATCCTGCCCTCTTATTTGTATGTGCTGGAGAAGTATATTTGTCCCACTTCCTTGACCTCTCTTCTTCACTAAACTGCCTAACGCACCACTCCCGACCTCTCACATCCTCTCTCTTGCATGCTCTCCCAGGTCCAACAGATCCAGGAGGACAGTGGAAAGTTGCAAGCGGCGTACGCCGGCGACAAGGCCCGCGAAATTACGAGCCGCGAGGCTGAGGTGGTGTCGGCTTGGCTCAGCCTCCAAGGCCTATGTGAAGATCGCCGCGTTAAGCTCAGCGATACGGGTGATCTCTTCAAATTCTTCTGTCTCGTCCGCACCCTCATGCTCTGGATGGATGATGTGGTCCGACAAATGAACACTACCGAGAAGGCCAGGTACGGAGAGGATACTAGAAGTAAGGTCAATTACGGAGCAGGTACTAAAAGTAAGATAAGGTCAGTTACGTAAAGGATACAAGAGATGAGATCAGCTACGCGGAGTATGAAAGAAATAAGGTGATAGCTAGGCTGGGGACACTGGAAAGCATATCAGTTGAGCTGGAGTTACTAGAAAGGATGTCAGGTAGGCTGGGAACACTAGTAAGCATGCCTGGCAGGCTGGGGATAGTAAAAGACCAGGTATGTTGGAAATACGAACCAGAAAGGTTTAATGCATGAGATACTGGAGGGATCAGGTGAGCTGGAAACAACTGTGAACACAAAAGAGGGCCAGTTACGCGGGCTCTGCTGGAAGGTCAGTTGGGCTAGGAATGCTCCCAATGGATGGTGAGCTTGGGATTCTCTCGAGGTCAGGTGGGCTGCGGATACCAGAAACATGGTCAGGTGGTCTGGGTCTGGTAGATTGAGAACTCCATAGATGGTAGGTAAGCAGGGAAAATCAGTGAACATGAGAACTCCATAGATGGTAGGTAAGCTGTGAAAATCAGTGAACAAAAAGACCTGATGGTCTGGTTGACTAGAGAAGAAAAGGAATACAACATAATAACCCATTACTACTCACAATCTACACGAACACTTCCCATCCCCTTAACTTCTCTCCCAACACCACCGCCACCTCCTTCTCCTTTTCTCCTAGCCACTCTATTCTCTTCCCTCTCCTCCTCAGGGACGTGAGTGGCGTGGAGCTGTTGATGAACAACCACCAGTCTCTGAAGGCGGAAGTGGACGCCCGTGAAGATAACTTCTCTGCGTGTGTGATGCTGGGCAAGGAGCTTCTGTCGCGGGGCCACTACGCCTCGCCTGAGATCAAGGACAAGCTTATGGCACTCAGCAACGGCAGGAACAACATGCTGCAGCGGTGGGAGCTACGATGGGAGCACTTACAGCTCAGTGAGTGGGTGGGCGTTGGGAGCACTTCACCTCGGTGAGTGCGAGCTGCGATGGGAGCACTTACAGCTCAGTCAGTGAGTGGGTGGGCGGTGGGAGCACTTCACCTCGGTGAGTGGGAGCTGCATCAATGGGAGCACTTACAGCTCAGTGAGTGGGTGGGCGTTGGGAGCACTTCACCTCGGTGAGTGCGAGCTGCGATGGGAGCACTTACAGCTCAGTGAGTGGGTGGGCGTTGGGAGCACTTCACCTCGGTGAGTGGGAGCTACGATGGGAGCACTTACAGCTCAGTGAGTGGGTGGGCGTTGGGAGCACTTCACCTCGGTGAGTGCGAGCTACGATGGGAGCACTTACAGCTCAGTCAGTGAGTGGGTGGGCGTTGGGAGCACTTCACCTCGGTGAGTGGGAGCTGTGATGGAAGAACTTGTAACTCGACGAGTGCTTAGGGACTAAGAAGCACTTGCAGCTCAGTGCTCGTCTGTTAACAGTTCAATTTGTGCTTAGCCTAAATGCATTACGCACTTTTATAATATTAACACTGTCATTCCATTTGTACAGTTTTGGAGGTGTATCAGTTCGCTCGCGACGCGTCGGTGGCAGAGCAGTGGCTACTGGCGCAGGAACCGTACCTCATATCGGCAGACTTGGGGGTGAGTTGGGACTACGCAACAAGGATGAAAAAGCTTCAGAGCCTGTAAACTGTCTAACAGACACTAGGCCCAGAAGGGTGGTGGGCGACGGCATATGGGGATATTTGTCTTTAGCGCCAAGCAAACTAAACTTGTTTGAAATGTGTCGCAACGTATTTAAATTGTGTAAAAGATGCTTCACAAACTGATTTCCGAAATGAATTTTCAATGCCGTTGTAGAATATATTAGTTATTATGAGCAATACATTGAGGATTTGGATGTATAATCATTGTGTCTGCATTAAAGAGCTAACAAACCCTCTCCGCCCTCTCCCTTGCAGCGCTCCATCGACCAAGTGGAGAATCTCATCAAGCGCCACGAGGCATTCGAGAAGGCGTGCAACTCGCAGGAGGAACGCTTTGCTGCTCTTGAGCGGCTTACTACGGTCAGTCACAGTAATACCGGGCGAGGCACTAGGAGGCTGCTTCCCGACGCCCACCCACACTATCAGCTGATGGATCCCTACACTAGCCGTTTGCCAGTGTAGGGATTGCAAGTTGTAACTGCTCATTGCCCGAGTGGGGATTGTAACTATTATTTGCCTTAGTGGGGTTTGATTAGAGCACTTACAACCCCTAGTTTAATATGTCCGGTCTCTCCATGATATTCCGACATTTTTGCTTGTTGATTTCATTGCGTTGATATGCATGTACTTCAACATCGCCGGGGTTGATCGTACTTGCCGCTCTACCATCATTTGTGCAAGTGTATATTTGTTGAAGAATGCACCCTGTCAACTAATCATGCGCCCTGTAGCCATATCATGCACCATGTAACCAGATCATGTTGGAATACAGTTATTTGATTTCTTCTCATAAGATCAGCTCATTTTAAACAATACTTTATTACTAAACTGTTGGTACTGGTGCTAATCTGATATTTATTTAATTAGGTCGACTTGTTTAATTTAATTTCATCTGATTCTTCCAAGTATGATGGTGCACCTAACAAAATTTCATCAAGTTGCACTGTATTTTGAAACTCGGCACAGTAATAAATGTCTGAATTAATCTCCTATCGCCGCAACGCTCCTGCGCTGTGACCTGTAGACCTACACACCATCTCGGCGAGAGCTGCGATCCAGGCACAACATTGCATGCCTACAATTAGGCCACTGCAGCTATTTAGAATATACAGATACAGACACTAGGCCGCATCCTCCAGAAAGGGGGGTGGCCGACGGCAAGGCGCACCTCACACCCTCACACGCTCACATTCACACAACTTAGCCCTTTTGTGCTAAAGGGTCCGGCCGGTAGCCCCTCAACTTACACTCTGGGTCCCGAATGTACCGAGGAACCGTCGTCAGCAGCAGGGCCCACAGTTTTCACTGGTTTACCCCCGCCGCGTCATAATGGCCGGGCCCCCCC
>SDVV010019361.1:0-13547 GCA_016164225.1 Gammarus roeselii | reverse complement strand
GTTGTTTGCATTCGACTATGTTGTTTGCATTCAACTGAGCATTTTGCATTTATCTGAGTTGTTTGCATTCACTTAAGTTGTTTGCATTCAACCGAGTTTTTTGCATTCAACTGAGTTGTATGCATTCAATTGAGCTGTATATATTCAACTGAGTTGTATGCATCCAACGGAGTTGTATGCATTCAACTGAGTTGCTTGCATTCAACTGAGTTGTTTGCATTCGACTAAGTTGTTTGCATTCGACTATGTTGTTTGCATTCAACTGAGTTGTTTGTATTCAACTGAGTTGTTTGCATTCAACTGAGTTATTTGCATTCCACTGAGTTCTATGTATTCAACTGAGTCGCATGCATTCAACTGAGTTGTATTCAGTCAACTAAGTTTTTTGCATTCAGCTGAGTTGTATGCATTGAACTGAGTTGTGTGCATTCAACTGACTTGCTTGCATTCAACTGAGTAGTTGCATTAAACTGCGTTGTTTTCATGAAACTAAGTTGTTTGCATGCAACTGAGTTGTTTGTATTCAACTGAGTTGTATGCAATCGCCTGAGTGGTTTGTATTCGCCTTAGTTGTTTGCATTTAACTGAGTTGTATTCATCAACTGAGTTGTTTGCATTCTATTGAGTTGTTTGCATTCAACTGGGTTGTATACATTCAACTGAGGTGTTTTCATTCAACTGAGTGGTTTGTATTCAGCTGAGATGTTTGCATTCAACTGAATTGCTTGCATTCAACTGAGTTGAACGCATTTAACCGAGTTGTATGCATTGAACTGAGTTTTTGAGATGTAAGCATTCAACTCAGTTGTATGCACTCAACTGAGTTGTACGCATTCAACTGAGTTGTATGCATTCAACTAAGTTGCATGCATTCAACTGAGTTGTATGCATTCAACTGAATTGTTTGCATTCAACTGAGTTGTTTGCATTCGACTATGTTGTTTGCATTCAACTGAGCATTTTGCATTCATCTGAGTTGTTTGCATTCACTTAAGTTGTTTGCATTCAACCGAGTTGTTTGCATTCAACTGAGTTGTATGCATTCAGTTGAGCTGTAAACATTTACCTGAGTTGTATGCATCCAACGGAGTTGTATGCATTCAACTGAGTTGTTTGCATTCAACTGAGTTGTTTGCATTCGTCTAAGTTGTTTGCATTCGACTATGTTGTTTGCATTCAACTGAGTTGTTTGTATTCAACTGAGTTGTTTGCATCCAACTGAGTTATTTGCATTCCACCGAGTTGTATGTATTCAACTGAGTCGCATGGCTTCAACTGAGTTGTATCCAGTCAACTGAGTTGTCTGCATTCAGCTGAGTTGTATGCATTCAACTGAGTTGTGTTCATTCAACCGACTTGCTTGCATTCAACTGAGTAGTTTGCATTAAAATGCGTTGTTTTCATGAAACTGAGTTGTTTGCATGCAACTGAGTTGCTTGAAATCAACTGAGTTGTATGCAATCACCTGAGTTGTTTGCATTCGCCTGAGTTATTTGCATTTGACTGAGTTGTATTTATCAACTGAGTTGTTTGCATTATATTGAGTTGTTTGCATTCAACTGAGTTGTATGGATTCAACTGAGTTGTTTTCATTCAACTGAGTTGTTTGTATACAGCTGAAATGTTTGCATTCAACTGAATTGCTTGCATTCAACTGAGTTAAACGCGTTTAACTGAGTTGTATGCATTGAACTGAGTTTTGAGATGTATGCATTCAACTCAGTTGTATGCACTCAACTGAGTTGTATGCATTCAACTGAGTTGTATGCATTCAACTAAGTTGTATGCATTCAACTAAGTTGTATGCATTCAACTGAGTTGTTTGCATTCAACTGAGTTGTATGCATTCAATTGAGCTGTGTATAGTCAACTGAGTTGTATGCATCCAACGGAGTTGTATGCATTCAACTGAGTTGCTAGCATTCAACTGAGTTGTTTGCATTCAACTGAGTTATTTGCATTCCACTGAGTTGTATGTATTCAACTGAGTCGCATGCATTCAACTGAGTTGTATTTAGTCAACTAAGTTGTCTGCATTCAGCTGAGTTGTATGCATTGAACTGAGTTGTGTGCATTCAACTGACTTGCTTGCATTCAACTGAGTAGTTGCATTAAACTGCGTTGTTTTCATGAAACTAAGTTGTTTGCATGCAACTGAGTTGTTTGCATTCAACTGAGTTGTATGCAATCGCCTGAGTGGTTTGCATTCGCCTTAGTTGTTTGCATTTAACTGAGTTGTATTGATCAACTGAGTTGTTTGCATTCTATTGAGTTGTTTGCATTCAACTGGGTTGTATGGATTCAACCGAGTTGTTTTCATTCAACTGAGTGGTTTGTATTCAGCTGAGATGTTTGCATTCAACTGAATTGCTTGCATTCAACTGAGTTGAACGCATTTAACCGAGTTGTATGCATTGAAATGAGTTTCTGAGATGTAAGCATTCAACTCAGTTGTATGCACTCAACTGAGTTGTACGCATTCAACTGAGTTGTATGCATTCAACTAAGTTGTATGCATTCAACTGAGTTGTTTGTATTCAACTGAGTTGTTTGCATTCAACTGAGTTCTTTGCATCCAACTGAGTCGTATGCATTCAACTGAGTTGTTTGCATCCAACTGAGTTGTTTGCATTCAACTGAGTTGTTAGCATCCAAGTGAGCTGTTTGCATTCAACTAAGTTGTTTTTATTCAAGTGAGTTGTTTTTTATTCAACTGAGTTGTTTACATTCAAGTGAGCTGTTTGCATTCAACTGAGTTGTTTATATTCAACTGAGTTGTTTGCATTCAACTAAGTTGAGTGCATTCAATGGAGTCCAGATGACGCCACATTTCTGACTGCGGGACGATTTCACCAGATTTGTCAACATACAAAAACTTAAATCATATTTGAATATCATTAGGCCTCACACTTCTCTATGATCGTTCGTAGGTTGACAGATTTGAACATAATCTTCGACTTCTAAGCAGGGTATACACGTGTCTAACTTGATTTCTGTCCGAAACTTATGTAGCTACTGGAGATAAAATACCATGACAGTCCACCTTAACTGGGATCATGAATATTGTTTTCGTTGCAGGCGGGTGTTATTTGGCACATCTTTGCCCATTGGTTTCGTTGCAGGCTGTTGTAGTTATCTTTGATGCACCTCAACGTATTGTTTTCGTTGCAGGCTGTTGCAGTTATCTTTGATGCATCTCTACCTGCTGTTTTTGTTGCAGGCTTATGTAGTAATATAAGACGCATCTTTGCCTATTGTTTTCGTACCTGACTGATGTAGTTACCTTTGACGCGTCGCTGCAGTTGTATTTCCGTTTAAACTGATTCTGACGTATGTGATGCCTTGCACACCAATGATTATTTTGATGCATGTGATGCCTTGCTACCTATTATCATTTTGATATATGAGACGCCCTGCACACTTATCATTTTGATATATGTGATGCCCTGCTCACATATTATTATTTTGATATATGTGATGCCCTGTTCACCTATTTTGATTTCGATAGATGTGATGCCCTGCTCACCTATTATCATTTTGATATATGTGATGCCCTGCTCACCTATTATCATTTTGATATATGTGATTGCCTGCTCACCTATTATCATTTTGATATATCTGATGCCCTGCTCACCTATTATCATTTTGATATATGTGATGCCTTGCTCACCTATTATTATTTTGATATACGCTATGCCTTTCCATTCGGTCTGACAAAGGAATAATTGATGCATCGCTACCTATTGATTTTGATTTGGTTGTGTATAGGAGTACTTGATGAATCGCTTGTCGGCTGTTTAATGGTGGCTAATGGTGGCTAATGGTGGCTAACGTGCTAGTACGGCGAACAGCTTGACGGTCATCTGGCTGACATATTTGATGCCCCGCCCTCCAACTAATTTCGCTGTGGCTGGTGCATCGCTTACCTACAGTTCTATTGTGTCTGATGTCACGATGCCTTCATTGATGAATCCCGTACCAAGGTTCGTTGTGCCTGATGACACGATGCCTTCATTGATGAATCGCGTACCAAGGTTCGTTGTGCCTGATGACACGATGTCTGTCTTGATGAATCGCTTACCAAGGTTCGTTGTGCCTGATGACACGATGTCTGTCTTGATGAATCGCTTACCAAGGTTCGTTGTGCCTGATGACACGATGTCTGTCTTGATGAATCGCTTACCAAGGTTCGTTGTGCCTGATGACACGATGTCTGTCTTGATGAATCGCTTACCAAGGTTCGTTGTGCCTGATGACACGATGTCTGTCTTGATGAATCGCTTACCAAGGTTCGTTGTGCCTGATGACACGATGTCTGTCTTGATGAATCGCTTACCAAGGTTCGTTGTGCCTGATGACACGATGTCTGTCTTGATGAATCGCTTACCAAGGTTCGTTGTGCCTGATGACACGATGTCTGTCTTGATGAATCGCTTACCAAGGTTCGTTGTGCCTGATGACACGATGTCTGTCTTGATGAATCGCTTACCAAGGTTCGTTGTGCCTGATGACACGATGTCTGTCTTGATGAATCGCTTTCCAAAAGTTCTGTGATGTCTGATGTCACGCTGTTTATGTTGATGAATCGCTCATCAAAGGTTCTGTGATGGCTGATATCACGATGTTTATGTTGATGAATCGCTTACCAAAGGTTCTGTGATGTCTGATGTCACGATGTCTATGTTGATCAATTGCTTACCTAAGGTTCTGTCGTGTCTGATGTCACGATATCTTTATTGATGCATCGCTTACCTAAGGTTCTGTTGGGGCTGATGTCGCGATGTATACATTGATGCATCGCATCCCTTATGTCACGATGTCTTTTCTGATGCATCACTTACCCAAAGTTCTGTTGTTGCTGATGTCACGATGTATTTATTAAAGCGTCGCTTACCCATAGTTGATGAAGTTCTCGTACTAGCTGCGGTTGGCCCCACTTGGGTGGCTGGCGTTTCATCGTTCAATGGGGTGATTTTGAAGTCAACGACGGTGTCGCAAGGAAACGGGCTCGCATCATAGTAATTAACACTAGCGGCTCGGAAGACTGGCGAGCCTCCGTTCACCACAATTGCGATCTTTTTAGCCTTTTTACACACATCGGTTAATGCCCATGTAACTCCAACTTGGTGATATTGGCTGGCTCCTCCTTGTATTTCCAGTTGAGGATCTGTCAGGAAAAGAGGAAAAAAGTTTTTTAAGTTAGGTTGACATGATACATGAGGGCAAAGAGGAATAATTTCAATGTTGAAATTAATGTAACTGTGTTGAGCGCGGCTCAGTTGTTCTATTATTTTCCCAATCTGCTCATCTTGATCCTTTTTGTTGATTGTATACACGTATGGTGTCAAGAAGTTCGCTTCAAGATGAGTCCATTGGTATATAATGAAGCCTCTTATGAGGTGCAATATCACCAAGTGCACTGTTATATGTCCAAGCTATCGGGTATTGGGTGATGAGCTGTTCAAACGGTGGGCCTAACAGTTAACATGCGGTAATACATTTCAGTGTATCCAACAGTATAGGGGAGATAATTTCATCATATGTGAAAAATAATATCTTCAATTTCAGATAGAATAACATTTTACCTAGAAAAAAAAAATATCATTAGGTATTGCTAGTACGCGTTGCTGTTCATTGCTACCCGTCGTTAGAAAGTGTTCCAATTTTATTCAAAAGCGTAGAGATGTATGGTTTCCTAACAGGGGATTACCTCACCTAAGAGGAGATATTAACAAGATGGAACGTGTTCAGCATCGAGCCACAAAATTGACTTCGGAATGAGAAATAAGACACACCCACGATGACTCTGTTAACTTGAACGGATATCACTTGGCAGAATATGACGTCAGCTAATATGAGCCTTCTAATACCTACATGGATTTACCTGAACTAGCCTCGATGGACTCTTTGATCGATGTTGTAACCCAAGGAATAGAAATAATGAACGAAAACTGCACTTAAAACCATTCAGAACGTCAGTTGCTGAAAACTTCATTCCCGTACAGATATCAACAGTTAGAAACAGTTAACCACATAATGTGAGTAATAGAAACAGCTTCAGCACCTTCCCGTACAGATATGAACTGTTTGAAACAGGTTACCACATAATGTGAGTAATAGTAATAGCTTCAGCACCTTCCCGTACAGACATCAAAAGTTTGAAACAGGTTACCATATAATGTGAGTAATAGTAATAGCTTCAGCACCTTCCCGTTCAAACATCAAAAGTTTGAAACAGGTTACCACATAATGTGAGTAATAGTAAAAGCTGCAGCACCTTTAAAAACGCATTGAAAAACACTGGGAGACTAATCCAACCGCTTACTCAAAAAATAAGGCGTAAGGACTATTGCAGCCGAAGGTGGCAACAACCTCCGTTGAAGCCTTCGGCGGCTGCCAGCTCATGAATGATGAGTACTACATCTAGGCTGGGCTAGTAGTACTGTAAATTCAATATTGAAGTAAGGCTGGAACGGTTTCTTCAGCCTGGCCCAGTCTTACCACTGCTTCGACTACTACCTATAATAATTCATATTCTTTGAATGCATATTTTCATCAACTTGAAGCTCGTACAAAACATCTGGTATCCCTCCATGTGCTTCTATAAGTTGATACCGGATCAATGGAATGGATTGCTTCTGTGACTTTTCCTTATTGATCGACTCCATCTGAGACATTGAAGCGTTTGACATGTCTGCTCTCACACCATTTTTCTTTCATCAAGCACGCAACTCTCTTTCCCTCGATCATCAAAACTCGTAATTCTCTTCTCCAATCTTTCCGTGTAGCTTGCTACTCTCTCTCCCATCTTTCTCTACAACCGGCAACTCTATCTCACATCTTTCCGCACAACTGGCAGCTTTACCTTCCACCTTATCTCACAGCTCACTATTCAACTCTCTTTTTGGCACAGCTTGAAACTCTCTCTTCCATCTTTCCTCCCAGCTAGCTACCATCTTTTTCATTTTCCTCACAGCTTGCAACTCTTTCTTCCGTATTTCCTCACAGCTTGCAACTCTCTCTTTCATCTCTTCTCAAAGCTAGCCGCTCTCATTCCCATATTTTCTCACAACTCAACTCTCTTTTCGTCACAGCTTGTAACTCTTTCTTCCATTTTTTCTCACAGATCGCAACTCGCTCTTTCGTCTTTCCTCACAGCAGGCAGCTATTTTTCTAGCTCTCCTCACAGCTCTGAACTCTCTCTTCTATCTTTCCTCGCAGCTTAAGGCTCTCTCCTCCATCCTTTCTCACAGCTCGACACTCTCTTTTTTATCCTACCTCATAGCTAGCAATTCTCTTCCATCCTTCAGCACAACCAGCAGCTCTCTCTTCAATCCTTCCTCTCTACTCTCCTCTCTTTTTTCCATCATTCCTCTCCATTGATAGCAATTTTTTCTTCCAATCTTCCTCACAGATCGTAACTGTTTCTTCCAATCTTCCTCACAGCTCACAACTCTCTGTTCCATTCTACCCTGCAACTCGTAACATTGAAACTAACTGCATAGTTCGCTTCATTATTAAACAACGGAGAATTGAGAATGTCCTCCAACAAAGTCCATCGATTGGTGGGATGTAGAGGTAAATTCACTCCCTAACCTTAGCTATTAGTTAATATTAAGTATATCTAAGTAGCAAATCATGTTTCACCGTGTGTATTTTGATATTTCTGTAATTTCACAACATATCGTGATACCTAAATAAATTTTGAATCTTTAAATCCAAATTTCTTTAAATTTAAAATCTATTGAGCGAGGAAACTAAAAATAGAAGTACAAATCAGAAATGACAGTGAGTAGGAAAACCAGACAGTCAAGTAGAGATGGAAATGTGAGGGAAGACAAAACTCAAAAATCATCGGCGGACGCCATGTCGTCGTCGGAGAATAGTAACGTCATGACCACCCCAAACGATCTGGTCCGGCTCACTGCAGCAGAAGCGCACACCGGACAAAATCAGGAGGAGCATGTACAGAGCCTGCAAAACATACAGGACCCCCAAAACACAGAAAACTCCCCAAAAATACAAAGGCATGTTTAAGCGCACTGAAACACGTGTTTATCCATCAACATGCTGAAATGGTGCACTGAAAACAATGAGGCCTCCATATCTGAACGCGGCGTGATGAGTGTCTGCAATTTTTGCCTCAATGAGAGGCGAAATGAGGTTCAGAAGAAAGTGAGAACCTGATAAGGAACTCCAATCCCTACAACGGTAACTGGAGGCGGCAACTGGAGGAGGACATCAAAGAAGCCCTGCAGCAGATCTCCGCCAACGACCGCTTCAACGGAATCACCAGTTGTAGGTATCTCACGGAAACGCGGATTAGTGAAAGAATTAGATAGGGGTAAATAGAGTTATTTTTCACTCTACTGAGTTTGAGCCACAAAATTTCACGGACGACCGGAGTCAGGCATGCCGCTAACTTGTGACTCATTCTGACGGACGGACGGGCAGCTTTCGGATATACAGAGGCAGTTATTATAGTATGAACATTTTTCAATTTTATTGTATTTTATATGTATTGTATTTATATAAGTTTTTTCTTTTATAGATAGTTCTATTGGGGTATGATTGGTCATTAACTCCTGCTCGCTATATATATTTATACAGTTCTGATAGGATTAGTGTTATTCCAAGTTTCTGGAGGGGTGCGGTAGATGATCCCCTAGGCAAAATTTTGGATGCGCTCTGGAAAATAAGGTGAGATTGTTCTTTTCTGTTATTTGTCTTATCAATTATTTCCGTGGCACGTTTACCATGTTTTGAGTGATTGGTTCGTTGCATAATTTATATCTGGATTATAATTCTGTATATTTTTTCTATACATATATGTTTGTTTTCTTATCTAGTTAGGATATAATTGACTCATTCGGTGGTTGATTGGTGGATTCGTAGCGGTTGGGGTTGGGATATTTTGTCTGTTTTGTTTATTCATCACTATATATTCTTTTATAGGATTAGTGTAGAAGGTATGTTTTAAAACTCAATTTGCAGCCTTAGTGTGCGATCGACCCTGTATGGTACCAGACTGCAGGTTGGATTTAGGCAATGTTCTGTGTTTTTTTCCAAACGTATTTCATTTGTATATAATATAAATAGGAATAGAACGGTTTTTAGTCTGGTAGTTGGCGACTTGATGTTTGTATGTACTTAGTTGATTTATATTGAATTTGTGTCGTTTGATCAGTTATCTCATACAGTTATAGGAGTTTTAGGATATTGTAAATTTGCATTTTCCACATTATTTCAGGCATAATTGGTCGGTTGTTGCATCATTGTGGTATTTTATATGTGTATATATGACATCCTGTTACGATTTTGCCGTGGCTACTTTAGTTAAAGAAATATTAATTTAACCCTGTTTTGGACTGAGTTTAGGCTAATTTCATCAGATTTGTATATACTATACCGTATTTGCGTAGAAGTATTCCACATCATTTACTATAGGTTTCTGTTATGTCGCTCGCATGTCTTGGCAACTTATTCACGTTCGTTGTTCGTTTGGTTACATGCTAGTTTTTTCTCGTACATCATGGTTTTTAATGTACATATGTTTGGGGCATGGTAGAGATTTGATCTTCTTGCTTTGTTATATCTCGACCGTTTTAGTATATTTTCGTTCAATTATGTATGTTCTCTGTTTAATTTCCATCTTCAATACAATCTGTTGGTTATTTATGCAATATCGGAATATTAGGATATAATACAATTGTATATGCAATGTTGAACATTATTTCAGGTATAATTTAGTTACATGTTGCTTATTTTTAGTGTTTTATGTATCTTTTTTCATTCTGGTACAATGTTTGACGTAGATATTATAGATATTGAAGATCCCATTTGTTACAAACTCGGTCTTGCTGTTAGGTTATAATATGTTTATTGTAGGACCATTTATCAATATTTAGGAGGAGTTAGAGGTGACAGAAGCCCGTTGTGTTTATGCTTCTTTGGGTAAGTAGACCGATTTACCTAAGAGTATTGCATTTTTTTTGTGAATTAGAACAGAGTAGAGAATCTTATTTGGCAATTTTATAGTTATAGTTGTTGTATGATTTTTTCACGATAATCATAGGTATGTATGTTTAAGAGGTGTGAGTCCATACTGCATCTTCGCGGAATATCGTCATTGAACCTAGCAAATGAATAGTGTAACGTTTTGGAAGACGATTTACTGGATAGTGGGTCCTGGTGTAGAGGTGGTTTACACTCTTTGGTTGTCATTTGGAGTTCATCCATGTTCAACGTGAATTTTGTATGTCCTTCGTGTGGACGTCAATCTTAAGTTCCATGGGTTTGTTAGAAAAGTTATGCGACAAGCTTCTCATCGTTGTTGTGATTTACTTAGGTCATCAGTGAACAGAACCCCGGCTTTTTCATGACCAAACTCTTTGAGACTCATGTCAGACCCATTTTTGACAACTGTACCTGCGTATAGATTCTTGGTTATGTCCAGGATGTGACTTTGCTCGATGTTGTACAGAGATGATGGACTAAACCGATGCATGGTATGTATGTCTGAGCAATTGTATCATGACTGGGTGTCTCCTTTAAAATTTGTTATACATCAGTGATAGATTGCTGAGAAGTGACCTATTAAAGCATTGTAGTGTTTGTCGTTTTTGACACAGTGAGCTTGGATTTTATCCTACTAGAGACATATCATCAGTTTGGTCTAGGAATTTGTTATAGATTTGAACGGATATTTGTTATGTATGAACTCGATGTTAAATGTCAGATAATTTTCGGTATGACTGTTATGCTGTTATGTTATTTGTATACGATCTTGGTCATGAACCAGATCACGTGGGATATTGGAATAGGATATATCATCTGGGTGTGGTAGGATACACCGTATATAAAAGTTAAGCATTGTCGATTAGGGTAGAGTAGAGAATCTTATTTAGCTATTTATACTTGTTGTTGTATGTTTTGATTGGTTATCATAGGAATATATCTGTATAAGGTATAAACTCGCCTAATTTCATGGGATGTTGTGTATAAAATACAGTTAATTGGATGTAATGATCCAAAATGTGTTATTTTATTTCCTCTCGATATTGGATTAGAGTTCGGTTTCATGTCGTCATGGAGAATCAGTACTGGATTTGTGTAGAATGTCTGTGTTAAAATTCCTCAATAATTTAATATACATCTCAATTATGTTATCCACTCGCATGTCTTAACGAGATGTTTATTCCTGCATGTCTTACTTTTAAAAATGTTGTGATCCGCTTGCAGTTTATACACTCAAGGGGTTATTGAATAATTCAGGCTTTGTCATGAGATTTGGTTCCAATTTTAGAATATCTGACTTATTCGAGCATTCACAATATCCACTATAGCATTTTTTACTATAGGTTTGTAATTTTGAGGAGCCGTAACCTAACCCATCCTAACCTAATCTAAGCGAGGATTATATTTTTTCCGCCGTTTACATACTTATGTTGTGTATTTCTTCAATAATTTAGGCTTTATTCATATCAAATCTAGCCACTTGACTCCGTAGCTTTTACCAATCTTTACCAGTTTATGTGCCTATATATATTTTTCTTAACTTTGCTTGTTACATGTCCAGTATTATCGATTTACTTCATTTGATGTAGGGTGATCGCTCGTTAGTAGACTGTAGAATTTAAAACGTTTATGTAAGCTTCCCGCATATGTCAGTGATGGTTACGGGTGTTGAAGCGTTAGCAAGTTTTATGTATGGTTTTACTGTTTAAATAAGAATTTTTGTTGTAATGTTGGATGTGTTGCTCCCACCATTTAAGTCTATTTTATCGAATATTGAATAAATCCACTCTAACATATTTACTACAGATATGTGATGTAAAGTCCGCAGTCAACAAGATCTAGGATATAAACCATGTACGGTATACAATTAGCGAAATATATATCAATGTACGGCAACATAGATCATATATCAATGAATGCAAAAAGGGTTACCATACACTGCCAAATGCATTAATACCTCACCAACCATATTCCAAATAAAAGTCATGCATTTTTATTCAAGTTTGATGCATTATGTATGATATTGATATGTTTGAACCTCTCCACTAGGGTTGTATATTTAACATATTATTAGCAGTTTGAATACATTTTTCCAATTTGATTCAGCAAATATCCTTTTGCAGATGATAAGAGTACAGAATTTTTATTGATATCTCCATTACATGTTTGGATGAGACTCAGCATATACGTAGGTTCCAACAGAACAAATTCACTTCATTTGTGGCATGTTTTTTTTTAATGTGGATCAGTTATACGCGATATTAGGTTCAAAGATCTAGACATCCTAAATAACTTAACCAATAATTTTAATTTTTTTCATTCATCTTTGATGGTTATGTATGATATTTAGTCATTATTTTGTGCGATGTAAATATCAAATTCCTCCACACGGCTCTATTATACGTTTTTTTTTTCAATGTCACACACCAGATACACACATACACGCTTTGTACGCATATGCAGGGTCCGTCACGGTATAATGACGGCGTATACAGGGGGCAATACCGACACAATATAGACACATACACACATTTATACGCATATAAAGGGTCGGTTAACATCTGTAGCAGTTTACCTCTGATCTATGATTTTCCATTAGAACAAAGTCCCTTGTTTTTGTTGCAAGATATTTTATGTGGACCAGCTTCACGTCATGTTTGGTGAAAAGAGCTAATCATCTTAACCTAACCTAACCTTTTCTAACCAAGAATTATGTATCATCGATCGACTTTTCGTGCATACATACGACCCTTTTCATCGATTTATGATATTATTAAATCTTTTATTTCCATCGGCAAGCAATGGGTTTTCAATACTTAGGTCTAACACATCAAACTTATTTTTTAAAATGCCGTATTTGACTTGGCGAAGAGAGGAATAAAAATCAATTTGGGACAGCAAATCTCCTGTCGTGTTGCAAAACAGTTTTCACAATATGTGCTATATGTTTAAGTGAGAAACTCATGGGCATGGGATTGATAAATCCAAAATTAATGAATACATCGCAGCTCATCTCTAGTAGGCGGCTGGCTTGTCCTTCATAGAACCGAATGGAATACACAAAATACTATTAAATAAATACCAAAACCTATATATTCATACTAAAATATATATACATGCATGTACATATATATACAAATACATATACGTGTACACATACAAATACACACATATAAGCGTACATACCTACATACATATATGGACGACAAACAGTTTAATTCAGTGGGGGAGTCCAAAACTCAGATGGACGTAGTTCTCCAAAAGAAGGATAAAGGACAATGTTACCTTTTATGAAGGCGATTGCAACTTAAAAATGGTACGGTAATTGGTAGAATTCATTAATTTATTTATATTTGTATCGAAATTACTTCTGTGAGAGAAAGCGGCTACATATTATTCATCGACAGACAGAGCACACTTTAAAAGGATTGAGACATTGAAATAGATGAGACGTTAGTTAACAGCAAGGGTAATTGGCAGGGGCAATTGTTGATTGGTGTGGAGATATAATAGCCAGTTACAGCTAAGTA
>SDVV010019360.1:0-13548 GCA_016164225.1 Gammarus roeselii | reverse complement strand
AGATACTGCCAGCCCTGTCTTTATTATACCTTGAATTTAATGTGCACTATAACATCAAGGAATATTTTGAAAAACACCAGACACCACGAGACATCTTGTGAATAAACGATTTCCTTGTTATTATTATTAGTATCATCATTATTACTATGAGCAGATACATACTTGACTGTATTATAGATCGTCCAGTTGGGATGTCGAAAAGTTGTCCACGTCACAGCCCATTGATCAAATGAGTCTCGTCCAGGTGCAGGCTATCCTACTTTCAACAGCTGCAGAGTTGTAGGTTAATAACTACATGACTACTCGATCACGTACTTAACAGTAACATTCACTATGTCAGTGGCCTGCCTGACTCGCTGAAGTAAGGACGTCTGTTCATTAGCTCCCAAACTAGCTTGAGAGATCAGCAATCAAAAGCTGTGACAAATTGAAACCTAATAAGGAAATTCCAAGTGCTTCCTGCCAAACAGAGCCTGTGCCCTACCCCTGACTCAAGTACAACTACCTGATATCTACACAGGAAGTGCATTGGAACTAAAGGCCTAGCTCCAAGAAGGAAAGGGACAGGAAGTGACCTAATTAAAAACCTAATTGAATTTTCATTAATGTTGTGCAAATTGGGAAAAGAAATATGTGTGAAAATAATATGCTGTGAATATAAATATTATGTGCTATTGGAATGAGTTATAGATTTTTTTAATAGTTCAGATTAATCTGAATTGTGTCGAAACTCCCACTACCTTCATAACAAAATGGCTAGTGATTTGTGCTCGGCCTGCTTCAAAGATCACAATTTAGCTCGAGGTCTTAAAGGAAATAGTCTGAAAAGTGTATAATATGCCAAACATATACTTTTCATCTGTCATGTGTTGCTAGAAGTGTTAGTGATCCAAAATTCGAAGCTTTTCCATTTCATTGCCCTAATGGCAAATGCTGCAACGTTGAAGAAAATGAAGATTGGCGCGGTGTGAAAGTAAAGAAGGCATCATGGAAGTGTAACGCATGCAAAAGACAGGAAAATGTCGATATTGTTTTTGCGGAATGTGATGAATGTTTCTGCAAATCTTGTTCAAAAGTGTCCGATGCTGGATTGATGTGCTACAGGATGCTGAAGAAATCATTTAATTGTTTTGCAGCAGGTGCGTGACCTGTTTCGATGTTAAAAACAAAACGACTGGGGAAAAACAGGACCAAATAATTAGTCTGCAGAGTACTTCCAAAACTGCTGATGGTCACTGTACCTCACTGTCCACTGGCAGTCAGGGTACAGAAATGACTGCTAGTGACCAGAACAGTGATATGGCGAGTGACATTGGTGTATATTCTGATGTTACTGGTATGATCAATTCCAGGGAAAATAGCGATAGTGAAAATGAGTGATACTGGAGAGCAAATATGAGATAATTTACCAAAAGTGATGAACACAAAACTCTGCAGATTCTATTTGAAGAGCAAATGCAGGTATGGAGTGTCAGGAAAAGACTGGCTTCACCCACCCAGCTTGTGAGCCTGGGTCAAATAAAAACTGCAATAGTGATCAAAAAAATTAACATGGCCCAAGAGGGTAAAAACAAAAACTAGTACCCATAGTGAAAAAGCCTGAAACACTGCACATTCTATTTAAAAAAAACAAGTGCAAGGGAACGGATGTAGCTTTAGCCACCCAAAGCTATGCAATAAGTTCATGGAATTGGGGAGGTATGGTTGCACAATTGATGAACTCTGTAAGAAATTCCATCCAAAGGTATGTAATGACTCATATCGTCGTATGCAATGCACCAAAAAAGGTGTGAGTGGCAGCATATACAAAAACAAGAAAAGCACTGGAGCCCCAGCAAGATGTAACTACTGCAGCCATCAGACAAGGAAATCTCTGCTGACAGTAACACCCAAACATTAATCACGTTGGCCAAAGAGGTTGGGTCAAGCAACAGCCTCGATTACACGACACGCGCTTTCAAAACCGTGCCCAACAGGTTCCTCTCGCGGCGTCAACGGGAGGTCACCCTCGTTACAGTGACCAGTACAGGCCTACCTGTGATAGCAGATGCCCTGTTGGTATAGCCCGCGTGAGTCCATCTGTAGCGGTACATGGCCAACACCACTGCAGTGCTGACCAGTCACAGATGAAAAATCCTTTTCTAGAAACTCTGGGGAGAGTCTCCTACTTTGCCCTTGCAAACCAAGTACTCTCTGGTGAGAGAGCTGCCAACACTGAGTCAAGAGAGGAAATACTTTCTCAAAAAACATTCAACGCAAACGAATCGAAAAAGCGTGACCTCGTAAATTTGAAGGCCTCTATAACACCAGCCAATATGGCAAAATGAAGTTGATCCAAGATATTCTATCTGATGGTGATTCACTCTATATTGGCTTAACTGAGCCATGCATTGATGAGAAATTTAAATCCGCTGAGCTCTAAATTATAAATTACACTTTTTTCAGAAGTGACCGCACAAATAGGAATTGTGGATGCGTTGGAGTCTATGTAAAAGAGTGTCTTGGAAGCTGCGAAGAGTTGAAGTTGTCCAATGATTACTGCGAGTGTCTTGCTGTTGAAGTTGAAAAGCTGAAAAAATTATTGAAAAGCCAACACGAAATAGCAATAGTGTGTAGACCACCGAACTGCGAGTTTGTACATTTTGAAGATGCGCTCGGAATCTTACAGACGTACATGTCGAACATTGATCAGACTGAATTTAAAATCTTCCTCTGTGGTGACTTCAATTTTCCATTCATCAAGTGGTTAAATAATGATCAAACGGCGGCGCCTGGTAGCTATATCATTGGCAAAGGGAACACCGAAGCTGCAACAAATCAAGCTGAAACACTGTTAAAATTAGTAGCTAGATATTTTCTTACCAAAATTATTGAAAAGCCAACACGAAATAGCAATATCTTGCATCTAGTTTTTTTCAACTCAGTTGAGTATATATAAAACATTAAAATAACTAATCAGATCATAATGTGGTTGAAATAAGTCTAGATGCTGACCTACTGAGAAGGAACACAGTAAATACCATCTTCTCCGGGAACATGACTTTCCGGCAACTGAACTTCTTTAGTGCAGATATAAATTGGGTAAATATACACAAATCTCTGTCCAATATTGATTGGAACCAACTCATTGATCAGGAAAACTGTGTGGAGGAAGCAAATAATATTTTTTATGATATACTGTTGTAGGTGTGTGTACAACATGTGCCAATAAAAAGAAAAATTTCCAAAAGACGCAAGTATTATTCAGAAAGGAAATTGCTCATGAAAAAGCGAGCAATAAAACAGAACAAACTTTGCAACGAAGTAAACCCTATTAGACGCATAAAACAAGAAGAAGCCATCATCTTGATTGAAAAGCAGATAAAAGGTTCACATGAACAAGAGAGAAGAGAAAATGAAAACAAAGCTATTGAAAAAATTACAAAAAAATCTAAATTTTTCTTTGCTTATGCGGCTAACATTTCAACCTTTAAAACTAAAATTGGCCCATCAATTGATGAATCAGGTCAACTGGTAGATGAAATCAGAGCGATGAGTGAGTTGTTGAGTGAGGATTACAGACGGGTATTTAGTATCCCAATGCGTACTCATACAAATCCTGAAATTGCCTCTGAATTTTCATTGACTGATTTCAACATTGAAATCTCAGAAATTACAAAGGCTATTGATGACATAGGTCGCAATAGTGCATCCGGACCAGATGACATCCCAGCTGTTCTATTGAAACAATGCAAACAGGTACTGTCAAGACCCCTACAAATGTTGTGGCAGAAGTCTTTGGACACTTCCGATATCCCACAGACCTTGAAACATGCCGTCATCTTCCCGCTTACAGACCAATTTATTTGACATCACATGTAGTCAAAATATTTGACGGAGTAATGAAAGGATGAATAATGAATTTTCTTGGAAAAAATAAATGGTTCAACTCCAAGCATTCTGGTTCCAGAAGTAAGAGGAGCACGTTGACCCAACTGCTGGAGCACTATGACGACATAATAAATGCATTGTGTGACGGATCAAAAGTGGATGTAATTTTTCTTGAATTTGCCAAGGCCTTTGATAAAGTAGATCACAGTATACTGTTATCAAAACTAAATAACGCCGGTATTAAGGGGAATGTTTACAACTGGATGAAAATCTTTCTGAAACGCAGAACTCAAAGTGTGGTAGTGAATGGAGAAACCTCTGCGCCAGTGGAAGTCCTTAGTGGGGTCCCACAAGGCACCGTGCTTGGACCACTGCTTTTCTTAATATTGGCTAATAATCTGGGCCAAAGCTATCCGCATACATCAGTCTCTTGCTTTGCAGATGATACCAGAGTACTAGGCAATGTCAATGACTTGAGTAATGTGGAAAAGGTTCAAACTGATCTGGAAGAAATCTTCACGTGGGCTTGTGAAAACAATATGCAATTTAACGAATCTAAATTTGAATCACTGAGATTCGAAAAAAAATCCTACCTAAAAAACAAAGCATCGTATAAATCTAGCAATAACACAGCTATAGAAGAAAAAGGGAACAACGGTTACTCATCTCATTCACTTATGAATAAAAATCACTGTTACACTTTTCAATCACTTATACAGGATAGCAACGATCATCCTTCTCATTCACTTACACAAGATAACAACGGTTACTCTTCTCATGCACTAATAAACAACGATTACCGCTCTCATTCATTTATACAGGATAACAACGATTAATTTTCTTATGCACTTATCAGGAAAACAACGATTACTCTTCTCATTTATACTTATTCAGGGAAACCACGGTTACTTTCCTCATTCACTTATACTGGATTACAACGGTTACTCTTCGCATGCACTTATAAAGGAAAACATCGGTTACCCTTCTCATTCACTTTTACAGGATAACAACGGTTACTCGTCTCATTCCCGTATTAAGTATAACAACGGTTACTATTCGCATTCACTTATACAAGATAACAACGGTTACTCTTCTCATGCACCAATACAGGATAACAACGATTACTCTTCTCATTCACTTATACAGAAAAACAACGGTTACTCTTCTCATTCACTTATACAGGATAACAACGGTTACTCTTCTCATGCATTAATACAGGAGAAAAACGATTACTCGTCCCATTCACTCATACAAGATAACAACGATTACTCTTCTCATGCACTAATACAGAACAACAACGATAACTGTTCTCATTCACGTATACAGAATAACAACGGTTACGCTTCTCAAGAACTTTTACAGGGAAACAACTGTTACTCTTCTCATGCACTTATCAGGGAAACAACGGTTACTCTTTTCATTCATTTATAATGGAAAACAACGATTACTCTTCTCATTCACTTATACAGGAAAAAAGAGGTTACTCTTTTCACGCACTTATCGGGAAAACAACGGTTACTCTTCTCATTCACTTATACAGGGAAGCAACGGTTACTTTTCTCATTCACTTATACTAGATAACAATGGTTACGCTTCGCATGCACTTATCAAGGAAAAATAACAGTTACTCTTCTCATTCACATATACAAGATAACAGCGGTTACTCTTCTCATGCACTTATCAGGAAAACAACTGTTACTCTCCTCATTCACTTATAAATAAAAACAACTGTTACATTTCTCATTCACTTATACAGGATAACAACGGTTACTCTTCTCATTCACTTATACAGGATAACAACATTTACTCTTCTCATTCACTTATACAGGATAACAACTGTTATACTTCTCATGCGCTTACACAGGATAAACGGTTACTCTTCACATGCACTTTTACAGGTAAACAACGGTTACTCTTCTCATTCACTTATACAGGATAACAACAGTTACTCTTTTTTTCATTCACTTGCACAAGATAACAACGATAAGTTTTCTCATTCACTCATACATGACGCACGGTTACTCTTTTCGTGCACTTATACAGGGAAAAAACGGTTACTCTTCTCATTCACTTATACAGAGAAACAACGGTTACTTTTCTCATTCACTTATACTGAATAACAACGTCTACTCTTCGCATGCACTTATAAAGAAAACAACTCTTACACTTCTCATTCACTTATACAGGATAACAACGGTAACTCTTCTCATTCACTTATACAGGATACCAACGATTACTTTTCTCGTTCACTTATACAGGATAAGCCGTTATTCTTCTCATGCACTTATAAAGAATAACGATTACTTTTCTATTTCACTTATACATGATAACAACGATGGATTTCACTCTCATATACGAATACGAACTGTTGTCCTTTCATACATTGAA
Organism: Gammarus roeselii; assembly: GCA_016164225.1. Lineage (NCBI taxonomy): Eukaryota > Metazoa > Arthropoda > Malacostraca > Amphipoda > Gammaridae > Gammarus > Gammarus roeselii. Next base: position 7,290 of record SDVV010019360.1, on the reverse strand, counting down.
TCACAATATCGATTACTTTGTTCCATATCTACAGAATAATACGATTCCTCTCCCATAAACACCATGATTACGATAATTCAGTCGTGCACAGAATGATAACGAATATTCAGTCATGCACAGAATGATAATGATTATTCAGTCATGCTCGGATAAACTCACTGAACTAAAAACGATTTGGAACGCTATTTCAACTCTCTTACAATAACCCAACCTCGCATGAGTAGGAGGGTATCCTGACCACACTGATTGGACTCTACTGAGCCCGTAATGCTATTTGGACGAGCATGGGTGGACTCGAATAAAGACCGGAGAGTATTAATAGACCTGAACCATTGTTCACATGAAGTGTCTTGTTTTGATGGTTTTCAGATATATTTTCAAATGTTTATAATTCCAACGTTGAATTAACAATACTTTGAGTAGAATGTAACCTGTTAGTTTGCGGCCCAACAGAACAGCCAAGCAACAGTCGACCTTGATGTCGTTGCTCAATGTTTTCAGTCATCGACGAGTTTTGAGTGATGGCTTCCTAATATGCTAAGAAGTGCCTCAATTATTGCCTATACAATGAAGTGTACCACCAGGCCTGTGATGCTTTGTATCTTGGATACGGTGATGGCTTCCTAATGTGCTAAGAAGTGCCTCAATTATTGCCTATACAATGAAGTGTACCACCAGGCCTGTGATGCTTTGTATCTTGGATGCAGTGATGGCTTCCTAATATGCTAAGAAGTGCCTCAATTATTGCCTATACAATGAAGTGTACCACCAGGCCTGTTATGCTTTGTATCTTGGATACGGTGATAGCTTTCTGATGCGCAAAGAAGTAACCATAATTACCTTTGCAAAGCACTTTAAAACATCGAAGGTATACAAATAAATAAGTTCATGTGCATTTATATTCACCACGAATAAACTCACTGAACTAAAAAGGATATGGAACGTTTTTTCCCATTTTAGAATCGAGAAACACTTTACTCTCAGCTATACAATATAATATTAAACTCTATTACAATAATTCAACCTCGCATGAGTAAGAGGGTATCCTGGCCACACTGATTGGACTCTACTGAGCCCGTAATGCTATTTGGACGAGCTTGGGAGGGAATATTCTCTAATGAAAATTATAAGGTTTCAGTAAATGTACAATATGATTTCATTTTTATACATATTCACAAACAGAGCCCTCTCGTGGCATGTTTGGTCACAAAGCATCATATATATTCACAAACAGAACCCTTTCGTGGCATGTTCGGTTGCAAAACATCATAAATATTCACAAGCAGAGCCTTCTCGCGCCATGTTAGGTCACAAAGCACCGCACATATTCACAAACAGAGCCCTCTTGCGGCATGTTTGGTTACAAAGCATCATACATATTCACAAACAAAGCCTTCTTGCGGCAGGTTTGGTTACAAGGCATCATATATTTTCACAAACAAAGCCTCTTGCGGCATGTTTGGTTACAAAGCATCTGACATATTCACAAACAGAGCCCTTTTTACGGCAGGTTTGGTCACAAATCATCGTATATATTCACAAACAGAGCCCTCTTGCGACATGTTTGGTTACAAAGCATCATACAAATTCACAAACAGAGCTTTCTTGCGGCATGTTTGGTTTCAAAGCATTAGACATATACACAAACAGAACCTTCTTGCGACATGTTTGGTTACAAAGCATCATTCACACATTCGCAAACAGAGCCCTCTTGTGGCATGTTTGGTTACAAAGCATCATACATATTCACAAACAGAGCCTTCTTGCAGCATGTTTGGTTACAAAGCATCGTACATTTTCACAAACAGAACCCTCTTTCGGCATGTTTGGTTACAAAGCATCATACATATTCACAAACAGAGCCCTTTTGCGGAAGGTTTGGTTACAAAGCATCGGAAATATTCACAAACAGAACCCTCTGCGGCATATTTGCTTAGAGAGCATCATACATATTCACAAAGAGAACCCTCTTGTGGCATGTTTGGCTACAAAGCATCATACGTTTCTACAAAGAGAGCCCTCTTGCGGCATGTTCGGTTACAAAGCATCAGACATATTCACAAACAAAGCCCTCTTGCGGCATGCTTGATCAGAAAGCATCATACACATCCACAAACAGAGCCCTCTTGCGGCACGTTTTGTTACAAAGCATCATACATATTCACAAACAGAGCCCTTTTGCGGCATGTTTGGTCACAAAGCATCGGACATATTCACAAACAGAGCCCTCTTGCGGCATGTTTGGTTACAAAGAATCGTACATATTCACAAACAAAACCCTCTTGCAGCATGTTTGGTTACAAAGCATCATACATTTTTACAAATAGAACCCTCTTGCTGCATGTTTGGTTGCAAAGCATCATATATATTCACAAACAGAGCCCTCTAGCGGCAGGTTTGGTTACAAAGCATCATACATATTCACAAACAGAACCCTCTTGCGGCATGTTTGGTTACAAAGCATCATACACATTCACAAACAGAGCCTTCTTGCGGCATGTTTGGTTACAAAGCATCATACATATTCACAAACAGAGCCTTCTTGCAGCATGTTTGGTTACAAAGCGTCATACATTTTCACAAACAGAACCCTCTTGCGGCATGTTTGGTTACAAAGCATCATACATATTCACAAACAGAACCCTTTCGCGGCATGTTTGGTTACAAAGCATCATACATATTCACAAACAGAGCCTCTTGCGGCATGTTTGGTTACAAAGCATCAGACATATTCACAAACAGAGCCCCCCCCTTGCAGATATAGTAAGCAGGCTTCTAATTAATAAACAGAGGCTCCTAGAGGCGGCTTGGATACAAACCCGCCGTCACATTCACAAACAGGGTCACGTAGTGGCAGAATAAGTTACAAAGCAGTCGTATTCACAAACAGGATCGTCTAGCGGTAGGTTTGGTTATGAAAAATGTTAAATTCACAGCATAAACTTGGCATAGAGGAAAAATATGAGCATCTGAACACTTGCTCATCAATTGACAGCTGATTGATGTGTGTGATCCATATGTTCATTAGAAGATAATTATACTCCATTCTATTCAATATATTCTGAGGTAGTCCTTGCGTCATGACGACGCGGCTGAACAGGTGTCGCACGCCGTCCTCGCCCTACACTAGTGTTAATGGCTATGGGTGTGGTCTTATCCTAGCCTCCTAATCACTAACAGAGAACATTAGTAACAGCTGCTCATTACGACTGGCTCGTGATTCAGGTCGCCATCAATCACTTAACAGCTGCATTTCACGAACTAGACCACACTAGACCACACTAGACCACACTTGCATTTCCGGATGTTGGCAGCAAGCAGCGAAAGTCAACGGACAGCAACGGAAGAAAACGCATTTAATATTCACGACCATCAGTTCTTAAAACAGAGCTTTTAGCAAAATATAAGAACTTGGGAGGAGTTCACGCATAATTTTTCGCTCAATATTTTGACGTAATAATTAAAATCCTTAAACAACAAATTGTGAATGACGTTACATTATTCGTGGCATGTGCACTGTTTATTTCTTTGTTCCAGATTTATCAAGAAGGGAAATTTGTTAACGATTTAAGAGTTACAAAAATCATGTATTATATTTTTTCAATAGATATTCAATTCAGCGGCTATTTGATTAATGGAATTTATTAAGAAGCTTCGTTCATTTACAGTACGGACCTAAACTTTCTATTAAGTTGAATTAAACGTGATAAACGTGTAGTTTGTTTTCCCGTTAGACTAAGCACGAACAAATCTTAATCCAGCTTCTGTTGTTCATCGAAGGCAACAATAAAGCAGCAATGCTGCATCAATGCCATCACTGAAACATCATCAAACGTCAATTCGGTTTGCTCCAACCTGCGGGTTGTTGACTCATTGTCAGGTAAGACGATGCTGAAGGCTGTGCGTTACGAAGCCTGAAGGCAAAACCTTCCTTATTTAAGCATCATTTTGTTGTGATCGGACTGTTTTACAATTAGTTTAGAAACGTAACAGGGTTTTCCGAGGCCATAAGTTGAATAGGAATGAGCTCTTCAGTAAATCACTAAGACAGGGCGGAAGGTCATGTAGGAGTGTTATTCGTGCGCCAAATTCTTGTTCAAATCTTACTGTAAAATTATAAGGTGGAGTGCAGGTAACATGAAATTAAATTAATATTAAATGTTGTTCATTCAATCATTGATATTTCCGAAGCGACAGGCTGTGTTATTAAAGAAACCTGCTCTATTATATAGTTACTGCTTCGTAGATATTATGTAGCAACTGCTCCATAGATATAATAGAGCAAATGCCCCATAGATGATTTTGAAATATTAATTATTTCATGCCACAGCTTCTTTTCCATTATTTTCGACTGTATTTGATCTATTATTTGAAGTGCAAACAATATTTATAGACGGACATGTCTTTATCCATACCACCCAATGGTATGATTATCATGTGAGCAAAATAGGGTGGGTCAGTTATTACCCTGTTGATTGTCATATCTGCCCCCGACATTTTTGTTTTTTTAATTATTTAAGAGGGCATAACTCTCCATATAACGTTCTACTGTAAATAAAACAACTCCTATGTTCCTGAAGTCTTCAAGTTATTGCTCAAGAAATTACCCTAATAACCCCACTTTTACCCCAGCTTTAAACAGTCCTCGTTTTATCCAGGTGCCCTTTTACCCCAAAACTCTCCATCTTCACTATCCAGCACCCACCGTCCCTCAATCATGGTCTCGTCCCACTTCCAAGTGCCCTGGAGACTCAGAAGGACGTTGGTGCTGTTAATTGGTGTGTCGGCAGCAAGTGTGCTTCTGCTCATACTCACACATCGCGGCAGCACGTCCGATCTGCAGCCATTTTCATGTAGAGGCGGTGATGGTGAGGCGATGAAACTCTTGTTCAACGAATTACAGCATGAGAGAAAAAGTTAGGAGCCCGGTTCATCTAAGCCGTATGGTCAATACATATTTAGGATCGTCTACAAGGCTGCGTCACGTTATTCAATTATTTACGCGACCGAGCAGAAAATTGAAGTAGCCACCAATACGACGGATGTCATCTCGAATATACTCACTATGTATAACGGAACAAATAAATACAAGCCTTCCTCCAGTTCCATGTTAATTTAGCAATCATTCGCATTTTCTATCATCTATATTTGTCTGATCATGGGTTGAAGTGACGTCACAGCCTCAACGCTGCAAGCGTCATATCTGGCGGTATAACCGAATGCTCTGAGTAACTAGCAATGAATATCTGAATTAAATTCATCATGTTATCATATTGTATCCTGAATGGAGGTAGCGAGAAAGCGTCTCATAATAGCCAGGGCGGATAATGGTTGTGAGTGAATCAGTTTTGACGCGGCCCTGAACTGTTTTCCCGCCTTGACTGTGTCGTTAAGAAACGGGATGGTCGATGGTGGGGAGGACCCGGCCACGGCAGCGTAGCAACGGGAAATCAGCGGCAGCTGTCGGGAACTAAGGCTGACACCGACAGCTGTAGGAACTGAGGCTGAAACCGACAGCTGTCGGGAACTGAAGCTGACGCCGACAGCTGTCGGGAACTGAGGCTGACACAGATGTCTGCTGCTAATCGCTTTAGGAACACATACCGGATTATACGAAGCAGTGTAAAATCCAAATACCAGTGCTGGCAAGGTTATGTCTCCCCCCCCCCCACAATGCACAAAGACGATTGCCCGTTTACGTAGCGGCGTTTCAACCCCTTTCGTTCCTGTACGCACGAGCGCGCGTTTGTACCACAACTGAAATGTATAAATTAGTTATTCATGCTGAAGTCAATGTTTTCGCCCACGAAGGAGTGCGAACCTACCAAAATCGATTATTTTTGTGCACTCCGGGGGAGCTTGCGATAACTCGCGTTGAGGCTGCGGTGGAGACAAGCTCTTATAAACTTAACAGACTCCTGAAGACACTTCTGATCAGAGGTGTGTGTTGTTGGCTCCTTTCCGGAAACTTCAGAGCTTAGGAAAAAAGTGTTGGAAAATATGTGATTGCATAAGAGGAGTGCGGGGTGCGTCCTACCGTCGACCATCACTCTTCTTGAGGATGCAGCCTAGCGTCTTCAACTGTCTCTTGCCCACCTCACTTTGCAGCCACTAGAGGGGCCACGTTATTCTCCTGGTGAACGAATTCTAAGGCAAGCAATCACCAGCCGCCACTAGAGTGCGCTACAGAAATGAGCCAACACATTGGGAAAGTTCATTGTCTTGATATTAATAGCGTCTCTGATATAACATTGGATGTTTTGATGATGCGGCTTAAGACAATAAACGTCCTCAAGACCCGTAGGCAGCGAGGTTGGATTGATCTAATTTGAAGCGCCCTCGGAATTTTAGGACTGTCAATGAATTATTTAAGGACTATAGGAATGGAAAACAATGTTGACTCAGTTTCACGCTGTGAAGAACTCTATAATGTGACCTCCTCTGATCTGATGGACATGACTTTTCATAATACTTATTTTAAATATACAGTGTAAATTGATGTACGAATTAATTCCGCATATCAGAACACCATACCGATTGCGTATGATTACAAAATATCATATATTCCATTATATATTACAGTATTATACCTCATAATAGCTACCAATTTAAATATTAAGTTCTACCCTGGCTTCGAATATGCCCAGGGTAAGATTGGCTTCCTGGCTTCGGATATGCCCTGGGTAAGATTGGCTTCTGGCTTCGGATATGCCCAGGGTAAGATTGGCTTCCTGGCTTCGGATATGCCCTGGGTGAGATTGGCTTCCTGGCTTCGGATATGCCCTGGGTAAGATTGGCTTCCTGGCTTCGGATATGGCCAGGGTAAGATTGGCTTCCTGGCTTCGGATATGCCCTGGGTAAGATTGGCTTCTGGCTTCGGATATGGCCTGGGTAAGATTGGCTTCCTGGCTTCGGATATGCCCTGGGTAAGATTGGTTTTACTAAAACAGGTTTCCGGTGCTGCCACCTGGCGGACGGGCCCAAATCGACGAAAGCACTTAAGATGGAGGCTTCAGCAAGTGCCTGCGAGTATGGTGTAATTTATTGTTCTTAAGACGGCTGAAATTAGCCATGTTTGGAGAGCTTATCATGAAATTAAATCGTAGGCATGAATTAAAAATGCAGGATTTCACTTGTCCATCTCTTGAAGGAAATGTATCTATTTATATGTATGTATGTATAGACATGCAGCCGTTTCCCCTTGGTTAGGAGGGTGGCTAAGTTAGGCTGATGCAGACGGGGTAAGGGGCCCAATCTCCCCGCCATCTATATAAATATGAATATAAATTT
>SDVV010019359.1:0-13548 GCA_016164225.1 Gammarus roeselii | reverse complement strand
GCTGTACAGTAATGTAGCTCACATCCTCGGAGGTCGCAGAAGATTTCAGGCTCAAGAACGGCGTGAGGGCGAGGCAGCTAAGGACTCAATTGCGTCTTTATAGGTGTACAGTAATGAGCTCACATCCTCGGAGGTCGCAGAAGATTGCAGGCTCAAGAACGGCGTGAGTGCGAGGCAGCTAATGGACTCGATGGTGTAATTTTTTCTTCCTTTCCGTAAGAGCCATAGTGTAGCATGCGCTTCTGCTTTTTATTCGAATGAATTTTGATGAAGAATCACTACAGAGACGTTTTTGAGAGAGAATCTTGATAATATTTGTCGAAAGTGTTTCTCGATAGATTTAGACCTTTTTATGTCTCCAACGTTTTCGGGAAATTTAGAAATTTTCAAGTTTTTCGGCGGTTCCCGATTTTTTTTTACCAAAAACGACGGCCCGATGCCACCGGTACGCAGTTGTCGTTTAGATCTAAAATAGCGGCCAGACGCCCGAACGGCAGTTGCCGGGTGTCCCTAAAACACTATATTTGTAAGGTCTACCTTACCTCGTCATTCATTGGCCGGTCTGCGCTAGGTGTTGGGTCCCAACGCCTAGACTAGGTAAGATGAGTTCGCAGCGGCCCATCTGGGTGGTGCACTAGTGACCCACTACCTCTACAGAGTCACAGATGGCGATTGCAAATGCGTACTGAAAAATCTGTGTCACTGCTTCGTCATCGTCAACGAAAACTCAAGCCTAACGACAAGTCCACCTAAGTCGTCCGTCCGCCATTTTAGTCGAACGACAACTGCCGGCTGGGGCGTCCGGCCGTCATATTTAGTCGAACAAGACGACAATGGCAACAGGCTTGGCATCATCGGTGTTGGTATTGAAACAACCTGTCTTCGTACAGGCCTTCGTACCTTCATGCAGATGATCAAGTGTAACCTATTATGTTCCCACGAGGACTTTGTCATTGGGTGGTTTTGAAATCCTGCTTATAAACAGTGGGTTTTGATAATTTCTTTGTCAACTCATGTACCATAGGCCCCTATGCTGACACCATGAGTGTTAGGTTTTGAAGTAAGCGGCCCGTGGGCAGCCCTACATACCTACAACGTCTTATGTGAATACGCGTGACATGTGACGTTCCTTTCGGGAAGTGGACATCGAATGTCGAAGGACATCATATTTCGAAGGACATCAAATTTCGAAGGACATCAAATTTCGAAGGACATCAAATTTCGAAGGACATCAAATTTCGAAGGACATCAAATGTCGAAGGGCATGAAATGTCGAAGGGCATGAAATGTCGAAGTTGATGAAATGTCGAGAGGCATGAAATGTCGAAGAGTATGAAATGTCTAAGGGCATGAAATGTTGAAGGGCCAAACATAGAAGGTCGAAAGACATAATGTCGAAGGACATAAAATGACCCAGCGTCCTTATGGACGCTAGCAATGCGTGTTACTGAAATCCTACGCCAACAGTGGTTTCGGTTCAACAGTGTATGCCTCGTCGCACTATAACGAAATAATGAAGTACGGTCTGCCTTAATTTATATAATTCTGTCGCGTATTGAAATTATTGATAAAATACCTATCATTTCCTTCTAGGAACCCACTGACATTATTTTGTGCTATGCGGCGAAGATTACGGGCGTAACCCAAGGACCCGTAGGAGGACCGAACCACGTGCTCCCGATGTGCCGATCCACTGCCAAAGGATGAACTACTTACCAATTGCCTAAGGCACTCTGTCTATACGCCGTGAAAGCGCTTACAGGCAGGGCGACCTTTGAGGCGTTCCAGAACGGATATCTGGCAATGAGACGGAGATATACAAATAACCTCGCATCGGACGGAAGAAAATTTTTGCAATATGCCTGAAGAAAACAAATAATCTACTGACCGATGATAGCTCACTTAGAACAACATTTACAGCAATACTTCTGAACGATGATAGCTCGTTCAAAGCATCATTTGAAATAAATCTTGTGAACAATGACAGCTCGTTTAGAGCATCCTTCATAGCAAGTATACTGAACAATGATAGCTCGTTTAGAGCACCATTTAAAGCAAGACTTCTGAACGATGATAGCTCGTTTAGAGCATCCTTCATAGCAAGTATACTGATAAATGATAGCTCGTTTAGAGCATCATTTATAGCAAGTATACTGAACAATGATAGCTCGTTTAGAGCATCATTTAAAGCAAGACTTCTGAACGATGATTGCTCGTTTAGACCATCATTTAAAACTAATCTTGTGAACGATGATATCTCGTTTAGAGCATCTTTTATATCAAGTCTACTGAACAATGATAGTTCGTTTAGAACATCATTTAAAGCAAGACTTCTGAACATAGATAGCTCGTTTAGACCACCATCTGAACTAATCTTGTGAACGATGATAGCTCGTTTAGAGCATCCTTTATAGCAAGTATACTGAATGATAATAGCTTGTTTAGAGCATCATTTAAAGCAAGACTTCTGAACAATGATTCTCATTTAAAGCATTTTTATATAGCAAGTCTACTGAACGATGATAGCTCGTTTAGAGCATCCTTCATAGCAAGTATACTGAACAATGATAGCTCGTTTAGAGCACCATTTAAAGCAAGACTTCTGAACGATCATAGCTCGTTTAGAGCATCCTTTGTAGGAAGTATACTGAACAATGATAGCTCGTTTAGAGCATCATTTAAAGCAAGACTTCTGAACAATGATAGCTCGTTTAGAGCACCATTTAAAGCAAAACTTCTGAACGACGATAGCTCGTTTAGAGCATCCTTCATAGCAAGTATACTGATAAATGATAGCTCGTTTAGAGCATCCTTCATAGCAAGTATACAGAACAATGAAAGCTCGTTTAGAGCACCGTTTAAAGCAAGACTTCTGAACGATCATAGCTCGTTTAGAGCATCCTTCATAGCAAGTATACTGAACAATGAAAGCTCGTTTAAAGTTCTTTAAAGCAAGTCTACGAAACGATGATAGCTCGTTTAGAGCATCATGTAAAGCTAATCCTCTGAATGATATCTAGTTTGAAGCATCATTTAAAGCAGGTCTTCTGAACCAGAGGATCATGCGTCACATATGACGTCCCTCGGGTTAAAAGTCAGTGCTGTTCTGCAAACCCAATGATATACAGTGGCTCCTCTGCGATACTGGATTCGTTTGTCACACGCGGATAACCGCCCCAGCGTCTTTTCGGACGCTAACAATGCTTGACACTGAAATCCAACGCTAACAGTGGTTCCAGGTCAACGTTGCATGCTTCATTGCACAATAAGGAAATAATACAATAAATTTTGCATATATTTGCATTATGTTATGCCTCGTATAGAATTTATTGTTAACATAACTATTATTTCCACTCATGCATACATTATTTTGTGCTATGTGACGGCGATTGCGAGCGTATATCTGGATCAGAGCATCCAATCACCTCAGCGACAGGCGAGCAATCGCAATTTACAAGACGAATCCTCGAAACCTACCGATACAAGACGAAGGTCCTCTCATTTACGGCTCCGTCCACTTCAGGTTTCGTGGCCTCTGCATCGTCGGGCGACAGAAGCCTCAGCAACCCAAGAAGGGGGTCGCACGGGGTTCCTTTCGTAGCCATTTGGGTCGACAAGCATCTTCCAGTGATCGTCATGCGTTCCAGCGTTGTGCCATGCAACCCCAAAGGAAGCATGGAGGCCCCAGTACCTCACATACAGGTTCGGGGGCCCGCCCCTACACTGCCCCAAGGGACCAGGGACGTGACCAGAATGGTATAGGGAAAGGAGGTCGCGGAGGAGGTCGGAGAGGCTCAGCAGCCAAACGACCCTCCCCCTCCAGCTCCAAGTCCTCAGGTGGCTACGGAAAGCTTGCCGCTCCCCTCCCCGTAAGTACTGACCCTCTTCCGGCGGCCCCCAGGAGTCGCCTAGCACACGGGAGCGAAGGCACGCCTTTGGTCAAACGTATCCTTTCTAAAGGCCTCTCATGGAGATGGGCGCCACGACCCCCTCCTGTCCATTACACTCTCACACCGACAACACGAGGACGTTCTCAAACTCCTCGTGTTGGACATGAAGCATAGTCAAGGCGGTGCACAGGCAACCGGCCTTTGTGTCTCACATCTTTGCGGTTCTCAAGGCCTCGGGAGGGGATCGCTTAGTGATCGACCTCTCCAGGCCTAACAAATACATCCCTGTTAACCACGTTCCGGATGTCCAACCCGCAAAAAATACGGGCTCAAACTACGAGGCCAGCTTTACGTTGTCTCAGACCTCTCATTCGGCCTCAACCTGGAATCAGAAATCTCTACGACGGTCACGAAGCTACCCCATCGCTCACTCCACCAGCAAGAGATAGACGCGGCCTTCTACATCGACGACTGGCTGCTCTGGGCACCGACAGCACATCAGTGCCGGCTCAACACACAGACGGCCAGCGCCCTTCTCCTCAAGCTAGGCTTTCACGTCCACCTGGCGAAGTCTATTCTGGAACCCATCCAGCAGATCGACTTCCTGGGAATAACGCTAAACGGAGAGGTCGGGTCCAGCGTTCCGACCTTACAGCACAGCGACCGCTGCAGGCACATGGCCACGGAGATACTTCCCGCGGAGCTCTCTCGCTTCAACAGCATCAGAGTTTCCTCGGCCTAATAAATTTCCTCACACCTTATCTGCGTCATGTTCACCACTTCTTCAACGAAGTGGTGCTAGCAGCATGGTCCCTGCGCCTATCCAGCAAGCCCAGCGCTCTCAATAATTCTTACCGCCGGGCAGTGCAGCACTGGAACGATGATTCTTTCTTCCTCTCCCCCGCCCCGTTTTTAGTACCTCCACCGGAGCACCTCCTGTGGACGGACGCATCGGACGAAGCGGGGGCCGTATGCTGCAGCGACCAGCCCTCGTACGGCCGCTGGTCAGCAGTGGAACGCAAACTCCATATTACATCGAAAGAATCGCTGGCTATCGTACACGCTCTGCAGACACAAGCTCATTGGCACCTCGCAACAGTCCGCGTGTTGTCAGACAACATGGCGGCTGTATCTATGGTAAATCACTTGGGCTCCCGCGGCGGTGCAAAAGATCGGAGCACAGCTAATACAGATCCTCCAGCGCCGTCACCTATCTCTTCTAGCGACCTACCTTTCCGGATCGCAGAATGTCTGGGCCGATCAGCTCTCACGTCTCCAGCTAGTCGAGACGGAGTGGACGCTGACGCCTCAATGCTTCGCCCGCCTCTATCTTGCGCGGTGCCATGCAAATAAGCCTCTTCGCGTATCCGAGGAACCACAAGCTTCCACTATTTGCAGCTCTGTATTGCCACTCACGAGCAGCTTTATTGGATTATCTCCAGTGTAACCAAAATCAGTGGAAGGAAATAGATCTGTTCACTCCATGCAACCTGATCCCCCAGGTGCTCCGCAAGCTCGAGACGTACCGCCACAGCGGCGGCCTCGTGGTGCCCGACCACCCCAACGCACTGTTGTGGCCCAAGGTCGTCGCGTCCTTCCGCAAGATTTTGCTCGCCCTCGACGTGTCCCACCGCATCGAGGGCTAGGAGGTTCCTCTAACATTAAGACACTTCTCGCGTTATCTCGCATTCAATTTTTAAAAGGGTACTCACAATCGCCTGCAGACACCCTGGTCAACACCTACCGTTCGTCGACCTAACGCCAATTCCAAAGAGTCTGCACTCGATTCCTAGTGTGGCTGCGCTCTAAAGATACAGTCCATCAACCAGTCCACACTCTTGACGTTTCTTCACTGTACCGGCAAGCAGAGGCAGCTCAATCATCGTACAGTTTTGGTTTACAGGAATGCGTTTCATTTGCCTCTCTTTCAGGGGTTTAGTGTCACGACCCAAGTGTCGCTCTTTAAGGAACTGGCGAGTGCTCAGATACACAAGAACCCACCGCAAAGGAGTTTCGTGCAACGGGGGAAGCTAGAACCTGTCCTCGACATGCTCGCTTCTCCTCACTTTAATACCCAGACGACGTCAGTATTGGCGCTCTTTCAGAAGACTTTCTCTTTGCTCTCGCAGCAGGAAACAGTATCTCTGCCCTCTTTTCATGGTGATAAATTTTGCATTGGTTATTATATATCGAGGCTGGTTGAGACAAGGTGACCCAGGCAATGTGGGGGGTACTAGTGGGGCCCCGGTTTCAAGAACCCGAGGGCCTTCTAAGACCAGGAGGATTTTAGGGGGCTCACATGGACCCTTCTGGGACCCTTTGGCACACACTTGAGACCATTTGGGACCTTCTTGAGAAACTTTGGGACCCTCTTGAGGCCTTTTTGAACCCTGGAACCTCTGTTCCCCCCTCCCCACGTTGTAAAACTCATACACAGAAAAATGTATATAAGGGAAATGCTTGAGTAGAAAAAAGTTATTACAGGCTACAGGATTGCTGACGCCGAGGGGGAGAGCCGCGTCGAGGCTGGCCGAAGTGCATCGACATCAGTCAAGCTTTACGCAGAGGCATTATCGTAACCAATGACGGACAACTAACCGAGTTTGAAATTAACATCGCATACTGTTCTTCGCGTCTAAGCTCCAAAGTTTCCAGGGTATAAAAACTCATTTTTTTGCAGTATCAAAATGATAGCCGGTCACCGCTCTAAGCCGAATATCGCTCCGAGACCGAATATCGTCTCGTAAAGGTTGTAGTTTTCAACTTGATTGGAGAGATCGACTATCATCTCTTCAGAACAAGAGCAATAAGGCACCTCAGAGGGATACCCCCTGGGGGTACCCCAGGCTCACCCGCCTTCCCGCGGTGTCCTCGTTAAGCACCAAATTTTATTTGTCCCTTTGTGTAAATATATTTTGATTAAAAAGATCCCTCCACCGTCCCCCCCTTTCAGTTTGTAGCTACACCCCCTCCCTTGGTGCACAAAGAGGTGAGCCCCCCCACTGACACCGGGGCTTGTGAATTTAGAATCGAAACCAATTGAAATTGAACTAAGCAACAAAAAATTGCTAGAAAAAAAAGTTGATATAAAAAAAATTACAAAAAAAATCTAGATTTAAGATTAATTATGAAAGTAAATTTCAAGACTACGTTGATGTATATATTTGTATATAGAATAGAAATCAATGTCAAGAAGGTCCACCTTCATTACCCAGAACCCCGGGTAGAAGCCGGGGATCAAACTATGGGCAAGACCATGCCCTATCGGAGAGGGCGTGACGGCCCCTCCAGAGCGTCGCACTCAAATCAGTCTGCAAGAAAGAACGACTAACCCCTCAGAAGTTCCTCGTCGACAGGAGACCTGACTCAGGTCATAGTCGACGACACAAATGAACGAGTCTCGAAGCTGGACGCGAATATAATCGGAATGCAGAATACCTTGGTCAAGATATGCAAAATGATGGGGCTTTCCGAACTAGAGACTGTGGACTGTTCGGCCCCCCCCAGTGAAGTCGGTGAACGCCTCACTAAACTCGAGAACTTTTGTGCAACTATGAATACCAGACTGGATGAGCTGATGGAGACGATAGAGGCCAGGGAACCCGTAACCTGTTCGTGTGCTTCCGCCTCTGACCGCTCCGATAGCATCGCTCTCCTCCCAGCCGAAACTCGTAACGCTCGAACATCAAAAAATACAAAGAGAAGACAATACACACGATTTGATGACCACAACCTATTCAACAACAGCCCTAAATTCCCCGAACACTCGAAAATGACATTCAAATGTCAATGACAGACCGGTTATTTGCCCATATAAACTACGAGAAGAACTGGGCTCCATGACTGGCCGTCTAATTCTCAACATCACCGCCAGCGGTGATGATAGCTTCACCATCATAGTAGACACAAAACTCCAAAGGGACACCGTACTCTCCAAGAACAGAATATGCAAAGAGCCTTGCAAAATCATACCACACCCAACTTTTTCCATGAGTTCAGGCCTGATTTACATCGAGGGTCTCCGAGTGATGAAGCCGACGAATTCATCACCGGACTCGTGCAATACGAGGATTGTATAGTTGAAGCGAAAATCGCACTAAAAATCAAACCAAAAAGAAACACCAACATGGCCCTTCTGCTTAAATTCAATTGCCCCACCCCACCTAACTACATAGACATACCTTCCTTTGACGCCAAAACCAAGGTTACACCTATTGAAAGACGTCCGATGCGATGCTATAAATGCCAGAAATACGGACACATGAGCCGAGATTGTCACGGTAAGTAAAGACACTCACACTGCTCCCAAGACGACCAAGATAAACGGTACGATCTCTTGTCGTGCTTATCCCAAGAATCTCCCTGCTTTTACTGCAAAGTAAACGGCCACCCTACGGGACACGAAGACTGCCCCTAGGACAAGACTGAGAGGGAGACCCTGCGATACCAAACTGAGCACAAAGTCGGGCGACGAGAGGCCGTGGCCGCGATTCGCTTCCCCCAGGCTGACCCTCCCACCCAAGAGAGAAGATCAGCATCATCCCCTACATACTTCCTCATAACGCTTGTAGATAGCGGTGCGAACAAAGTTGCTCCCTCAATGAACCCATTCACCGTGATGAACTCGCTCTCCAATCAAATGGGAGGCAGACCGATAAACATGAACCGACAGGGAAAGAAGAATCAGGCCCACGCCGTAAATATCGAGCAAAGTAACGCTATACAAAGGATTAACAAATAAGACAAACACCAAATAACTATCGAAATATATCCGTTCTTCAATGCTACAAGACGAATTATACACACTTCCAACTACACTCCCAAAACTGACTTGAGTGCTTTTGCAGCAGGTTTAGCTAAGGATTACGGAGTCACCAACGTTTCCCTCGCAAAATGGATCAAACTTCGAAACATCCACACCACCGCATATCAAATCACTTTCTCAGGACGTGACTCGCCGGAATTCATAGTAATTCCGGGCGAACAGGGAAAAACAAAAACTTACCCAGTGGCGACATGGCCTACGATGTGCAAAAAATGCCTGGAATATGGCCACGTCATCAAATACTGCCAGCTACACATATCCCAACACTGAAAGAGGTGCCCCGGCAAGCATGACCGAAAGGACTGCACAGCTCACCAACCTAATTGCTACCACTGCTCATGCCTCCATGAGGCAGGCGACCGCGACTGCCCAAATCAGTTGGACCAAAAAGAAATGACGATCATACAAAATGACCGCAGAGTCACACGAAAACAAGCCATTTAAATCTTCTACGACGAAAACCCAAACTGCCGTAATTTAGATTACGCCAAAGCAGTTAAATCTACAACTACGTCTTCCCCACCAGACAACACTCGCGTACCGAACACAAACTACTACCATGACCCCATCACCCCTCTCCAGTACCAACAATACCACAACCAGCCCAGCGGCTGCCCTCGTAATAGAGGCGGGCGTCCCAAGCAATGAATCCACCAGTGCCCAGGAGAGCACTGCGATGGATGCTGCTTCGGTCGACCACGAGGATACTCCAATACCCCGAAAATCGATAGGGGAAGAGACGAAGATTCCTCCGACGACGACCGGAGGGTACGCTACGCCCTCTCGCCACGAAGCAAAAAGATTAGCAGCGGCCCACGAACCACAGCTTGCCTCGATCGGAGCGTTGAACGACTTCTGACCGTCTTAACTGCCACCGCACCCAGCGAACCCCGAAGTGAGGTATTCAACCCTCAGCTAACATGCCCGACACAAGAACATCTCACAAGTGAGAACGACCAACGCCTGCGCGAGAACGCGTTGAAAATTTTCAACGAAGAACTGATAACCGAAACCACTGATCGACAATGCCCCGCACCAGACTCAAATATCCCAACGACTTCTACTAAGCCCATCATAGTGTTCCAAAAACCCTATATAGAAAAGAAACGCGCTCGCTCAAAAAGCAAACACAAAGATCGTACCCCCTCGTCCTCCTCCTCCTACATGAGCTCTCCCAGCCGAGAGCGCAGTGAGTCAAGGAGATCATATTATACAGAAAGCGGACGCTCTTGCGAACGCTGTCGATCTAAGACACCTGCGCCTCATAAACACGAACACCACGAAAGTTCTTACAAACCACGCGACCGCTCCAGACTATCAAGATCTGAGCGTGGAACAGATCCGAAATGAACAACAGTACAATACATCAGTGGTATTGCCAGGGATCAAACTTCGTGACACCGCCACCTCTACAATCCCTCAATATGTCATCATCGTCGTGAAGGTCACAATAAGGTGACTGCACACGGCGGAGTGGCAAGCTGTCGCAGTGAAGATATGTATCTCAAGACCAATGACAGTGGTATCTATCTACTCGTCACGAAACCATGACATCACAGGGGCACTAATGATCGATCTGCTTAACCAACTGTATCATCCCGTACTCCTCCTTGGAGATTTCAACAGCTACCACGAAACGTGGGGATGCGTGAGAACAGACCCCAAGGGAGTGAAAACGGCCAACACCATAGACACTCACAACCTGGACCTTCTCAACGACGGACAACCCACACGGATCACCCTCGAAAGTGTAACCAACATCGATTTATCAATCCTTTCCCCTCACTTAAGCTCCCCAACTCGTTCGGGGAGTCCTGCCTTTAACACATGACAGTGATCACAACCCAGTGATCAATCGCTCCTTACCAACCGACCAAACAATCCCGACGCACAAGAACTTCGATTCAACTACTGGAACTCTGGTGGAAATGAGACCCAAATCAAATCAAATCAACTACTGGAAAGCCAGCTGGGTGGAAAACTCTACACATGTCGCATGGGATGATGTGGGGGGACTTCCCAAAGACATTTCAGAGCGTGACCTTGTCCTACATCTATACCAGAAATTCCAAAGTGCTGCTGTCGCATGCATTCCCCAATATTTACCCTCAAACCTTTTTCCCAAAACCTTGGTGGTGCCCGGAGGTACAAGAAGCAAAGGACCAGCGTGATAGGATGTATGGGGCCTACCGCTGCGCACGTTCCCCCAGGAACCGAGTAGCATGGAAAAGGAAAAACTGCCGTGTTCCGCAAACTTAGCGTGGAGATGCAGCGATAAATCTGGACCCAATTAGTTAATACAATCAATCGAAGCACCCTTTGTTCCCAAGTGTGGGGAACATCGCTATACGTGGACGACCTACAAATAAGCTTCAGACACCCCAGCCTCATATCAATTTAACTTGAACTCCAGAAGTGCCTAAACCTAGTCGGGAACTGTGCTTTCCTGGACGAATTCAGATTCTCCCTCTCTAAAACTAAAAGCATGTACTTTACCCTTGTGCCCGGTTTACACCTGAAACCAGCCTTAACGCTGCACAACACCTCTCTAGTATACGCTTGCTAAACTGGCATCTACTCACCAAGAACAATTTTTCGCAATACATTACCGGGACTTGTTCCCTATTATCAACTCTCAAATAACATCCGGACGGGAGGAAATGTGGCAACGGAGTGGACAAAAAATGCCTTCAGTCAAACCCTCAGTCGGAGAATGGGAAACAAAGTTCACCAACCGAAAAGACCAAGTGTTCATCAACCGCTTGTGCACGGGGCTTACGTGGATAACTCACAACTACCTGATGGATGTCGACACAGGACCAAACGCGCCACCTTGCCCCTGTTGCCACTAAGTGGCTATCAGCGTGAAACCATTACTGATGGATTGCAACTGCAAGTGAGGCGGTCTCTGCACCCTATTTCGCACATAGATAAAAATACACTTAC
Source organism: Gammarus roeselii (assembly GCA_016164225.1). Classification (NCBI taxonomy): domain Eukaryota; kingdom Metazoa; phylum Arthropoda; class Malacostraca; order Amphipoda; family Gammaridae; genus Gammarus; species Gammarus roeselii. The sequence continues at coordinate 1,887 of SDVV010019359.1, read as the reverse complement.
GAAGATACGCGTTCACTCTTTACTCTCTCGAACGCGCTAGTACGCAAAAATGCCACAATTGAACTGTGTACTTGGTTTCATCTTGACAAGACTAATATTTTCGCACGCGAGGCAATGCGAACTTACCTGAATCAATGACGGGGAGCCTATTATGACTCACTCGTGCATTACGGGGGAGCCTATTATGACTCCCTCGCGCATTACGGGGGAGGCTATTATGACACGTTGAGGCTCTGGTGGAAATGAGGCCATATTCATATCAAAATTATAACTCACGTTGAGGCTCCGGTTGAAATGAGCCTCAAATCACATCAGTCAAAACACGCTGAGGCGAGTCGAGTTGGATGCGACGAGTTGAGACCGGCCAAAATGATTCGCGGCCCGTCGAGATGAGCAGAGACGAAGGGACTCGAGGGACCTGGGGAGCTCGGGACACCCGGGAGACTTGAGATTCCCTCCGGGACTCATCTGGCTCGTTTGGGACCCGAGGTGCCTCTGCCCTTCCACACCGCTCCCACCTTGAAATGCTTGAGCAGAAAAATAAGTTATTACAGTCCACAGGATTACCGGCGTCGAAGGGAAGAGCCGCGTCAAGGCTGGTGCCGAGATCAGTCGAAACATGTCGAGTTGGGCGCGACGAGTCGAGACTGGCCGAAATTAGTCGAGAGGGGAGTTGAGGGTCAGGGGAGCTCGGGGGACCAAGGGAGCTCGGGGGACTTAGGTTACTTTCCGGGACCCATCAGGCTCCTCTGGGACCCAAGAGACTTTTAACCCACGCACCCCATCCCCATGAACAATAAGTGTGAATGCCAATAATCTGAACAGTATTTCAGCCCATGATGAACCTGCCCTATCCTCAAAATCGATCAGTTAGCTGACATTCTACCTCGAGACGGAAGCTTGCTCTCATCACTATACGTGGACGACCTACAAATGAGCTACTGACACCCCAGCCTCATAACAATTCAACATGAACTCCAGAAGTGCCTAAACCTAGTCAGGAACTGGGCTTCCCTAAACGGATTCCGATTCTCGCCCTCTAAAATTAAAAACATGCACTTTACCCTTGTGCCCGGTTTACACCTGAAACCAGCCCTAACGCTGCACAATACCCCTCTAGTATACGAAGAAACGATGAAATTCCTGGGTCTTGTGGGGGACCCTAAACTCACGTGGCGACCCCAGATTGCAGCCCTGGCGACTCGCTACACAAGGTCGACGGCACTTATCCAATCGGTAACATCCCTGAAGTTCGGTGCCGACATGGACACCGAAATGACGTTGTTCAGAGCAATAATACGATCGCGCATAGACTACGGAGTCGTTGTCTACGGTTCAGCAGCCAAAACTACTCTCGACCCTCTCCCGACCATCGCAAACGATACTTTGCGTATCACAACCGGCGCGTTCCGCTCCACCCCAATCGAATCCCTCAACGTGCTCTCTAACGAACTTCCACTTCCGCTCTGGCGAGACGAACTTTCGCAACAATACTATTTTAAGACTAGAAGTCTAATCAACAACCCGGAAATTAGCCACATCACCAACTTATTATTGCCTTGTAGCCGGGGCCTTAGAATCGTGCTACCGTATCCACCGCATGTCGTAGAAGGCTACTAAAGGGGCGCCCCGTAGCCGGGAGTATAATCGCGCTACCGCAACCCCCAGCGTGTCGGAGACGACAAAACTGGGCGGAGCGAAGGGGCTAGGAATCCCGTACTCTGTAAAAACCTTTCCTCGAAGACGGCAAGACGAGCGGGGGGAGGAGAGGCACACGCCTCTCCAAACCCTATTGTTAGGGTCGCTGAATGTGCGTGGCTGTAGTACGAGTGATGTAAAGAGGAGGGAGATTGGCGAGATGTTTGTGAGGAGGAAGTTAGATGTATT
>SDVV010019358.1:0-13549 GCA_016164225.1 Gammarus roeselii | reverse complement strand
AGGACAACCGGTGGCTGATGCATTTAATTTAATTTAATTTGATATAATTGAATTAATTATTGCACTGATCCAAAGTAAAAATCAGTATCACGGTTTTTATTGTTTTTCAACCCTATGGCTCATGGGCAAGTAATTACGTTGAATGCTTGAATGAAAGCAATTTCACACACCCTCTACCACTCCTAAAGCCACACTGTTCCTCTCCAATTGCGCAGTCCGTACAGTCTCTAATCCTTTTGATCAGCACTGTCCCATACAACTTACCAACCACACATAACAGACTGATACCTCTCGAGTTGCAGCATTCATTTTCATCTCTTTTGCTCTTATATGGTGGAGCAATGCAGGTACTGCGCCACTCACTCGGTACCACGCCTGCCACAAAACACAAGTTCAGTAACCTCACCAACCATCCGACAATCGTTACTCCACCCTTCTTCAGGCACTCGGTCGCAACACCATCCAAACCAAGGGCTTTCCCTGCTTTCACCACGTCCACCGCCTCCTTCACCTCTTTCCTGGTAATGTCCGCAACAAGTCTTTCTCCCAAAACTGGCATCCGAGCACCACCACCCACAGCAACGATGTCAGCCTCTCTGTCATCCTCAACATTCAACACCTCATCAAAGTACTTGGCTCACCTCTTCCGTACATCACCACTTTCCAACAACAACTGGCCGTTTTCATCTTTCACAACTTCCTCCTTTCCGGTCTCTCCCTTTCTCATCCTCTTCACCTCTTCCCAGAACATCTTTTTGTTCTCCTCAAAATTCTGGCACAATCGTCTGCCCCACCTGGCATCAGCGTCCTTTTTGGCTCTCCTCACCACCCGCTTCACATCTTTTCTCCTCTTTGTAGCTTTCCTGAGCCACCTCCGACTTCACCTGCAACCACTCCTCAAACGCTCCTCTTTTCCGTGCCACCGCCAGTTCGACCTCCTCGTTCCACCACTCGCAGCCTCTCCTCCTGCACCCTCCCACACGGCACGCACCACACATCTTCTTCGCACATCTCAGCAACGCATCCCTTAACGTCTCCCTTTCTTCCTCCATATCTTTCAGGTCCTCTCCTCTCACGTTGTCATATTCTTCCTTCAACGCTTGCTGGAACTCCTCGGCTTTACTTTTCACATTCAGTCCACTCACTTTCACTACCTCTCTCCCTCCTCCCACTCGTTTGTTGCCCTTCCACTTCTGCTCCACTCTTAATCTACCATCCACCAGCAGATGGTCAGACACTCCTCCACACTCCCCTCTCAACACCCGCACATACAACAGTCTCCCCACCACTCTCCTCGATATCAGCACAAAATCCATCAGTGCTCTCTCCACCATTGCACCATGGGCCATCCTTACCCATGTGTACTTGTGAATACCTCGCTTCTAGAACAAACTGTTCCCGACCACCAACTCCTGCTCCATACAGACCTATCAGGTTTTCTCCACAGTCATTTCTACCGGGTACACCATACCTTCCTATCACTTTCTCCACCACTACATCTCCAACTCTTGCGATAAGGTCACCCAGTACAACTACATTGAAATGACCTCCAAAACTTTCAATACACTCACTCAGGTCAGTCCAGAATTGCTCCCTCTCCTCTTCACTCCTCTTGCTGCCCGGTCCGTAAGCACTCACAAATGCCCATCTTTCTACGCCTAACTCAACTTTCACCCACATCAATCTTGAGGACACCTCCTTCTATTCGGTAGCGCTACTAGCCAACCGATCACTCAATATCAAGACCACACCTTCTCGTGCCCTACCTTCCTCCACACCACTTTCTTCCACTTGACACACCAAACTCACATTTACCCTTGCCTTTCAACTTCGTCTCACTCAGCGCCAACACATCAAACTTCCTCCTCACAAACATCTCACTCATCTCCCTCCTCTTTACAACATTCGTACTACAGCCACGCACATTCAGCGACCCTAACAATAGGGTTCGGAGAGGCATGTGCCTCTCCTCCCCCGCTCGTCTTGCCGTCTTCGATTGATTGATTGATTTGGGCCTCATTTCCACCAGAGCCTCAACGAGCCGTCTTCGAGAAAAGGTTTTACAGAGAACGGGACTCCTAGCTTTAACTTAATCCTTAAATTTACTCTTAAACTTGATCCGCAACCTATTTTTTTTCAAGATTTTTGTTTGTTACTTCTTTTAATGAAAGAATATTTATTTTCAACTTCAATTGATTTTGATTCTAAATTCACAAACCCTGGTGTCAGTGGGGGGCTCACCTCTTGGTGCACTATGGGGGGTTGTAGCTACAAACTGAAAGGGAGGGACGGTGGAAGGATCTTTAAAGTCAAATATATTTACACAAAGGGACAAATAACATTTTGTGGTTAACGAGGATACCGCGGGAAGGCGGGTGAGCCTGAGATGCCCCCCAGGGGGTCTCCCTCTGAGCTGCCTTATTGCTCTCGCTCTAAAAAGATGATAGTCGATCTCTCCAATTAAGTTGAAAACAATCACCTTTACGAGACGATTTTCGGTCTCTGAGCGATATTCGGCTTAGAGCGGTGACCGAATCTTCTTTGGATGCAGCAAATAAAGGAGCTTTTACACCCTGGAAACTTGGGAGCTTAGACGCGAAGAACAGCATGCGATGTTACTTTCAAACTCAGTTAGTTGACCGTCATTGGTTACGATACTGCGTCTGCGCAAAGCTTAGTAGCTTGAGAGAGGAAATAAAAACAATGCATGGAACGATTTGTTTTCTCAATAATATTTACATGTATACCTTTGTTTTTTATTCACGTTCGATGATACACAACAATCACACGGAACAATTCTTCAAGCCTGTATACTTACATCAACATCTGTACATGTTCCTTCAAGCCTGTACATGCTTGCCAGAACAAACGTAACAGAAAATATTCAACAATAGAAGCCTTACGCGAATATCACAATGGCGGTTGGCCGCACTCACTGATACAAATTCAACACTCTGGAAACAAAGCAGCCCGTTTCCAAACTAAATTTCTTCATTCATATTACAGAAAGCGTCAGTTTACGAGGTTGGTTCAACTCATCTGTTGATGCCTTTCCGAAAGGCAGGGTTCATATTTCACAGATGAGGTCATAATTACAACACAACAGACAGAAATGACGCATTTCAGCTTATTATAATTTCAACAACATGCAGATTTCGATTAGGTCCTCCAACTCCGCCGGAGCTTTGACGCGAGTCTTCGTGAACTCACGCGTAGGGCGTAAAGGATCGAATTTCAGTGCGTACGGAAACAACACATAAAATTTAAATTGGTTAGGAATACTATTTCGAGGAAAATATAAAATTGATGTAAAGAAATATAGGAGCTATACAAACAGGTCCTCGTTTCGATTCTTTCGTATTAATACACCAGAATACAATGTGGGATGGAAAAAAAATACTTCTTATAGAGAACACCGCAGGTAACAAGTCATATTTCAGTTTCGAAACTAGAGTTTAGTACTTCAGTGAATTTGTACTTTTTGCGTCAAGATTTTACAAACCAATATCGATCAATGAATCAACACTTTGTAACCGACTGCTTTCAAAAATGCATCAAAAACTAAAACGCATTAAATAAGTAAAATACAAAATAAATAGCAGACCTTGCTCCAAAACTGTAAAGCAAATTGGCGCCAATTAGAAACGTTGTAGTTCTACAAAATGCAATGAACCACCGTTATTGGGACTCAATTGGTATAGAGAAATGTTTTTAGCCATCGTTCGCATCCACTCTCCTTCTCTTAGCAATCGGCTTGCCTTCTTTGAGCTTCCGCTTTTTAGCGAGCTTGCTGGCACAATTTTTCTTGTGTTTCACCTCCTCAGCAAGTTTCGGGTTTCTGATGAGTCTCTCCTTCTTGTTGCTCCGCCTCGACAGTTTCCTTTCGGCTAGACTGACCTCTGCCTGCTGCAGCAACTCGCTGTAGCGATCCCAGCCGAGCCGTTCCTGCACCATCTCCACCACCTCCCGCACTTGATCGCCGAACGGCTCGTCCTTAGCAGCGAGCTTCACCTCACGAGCAAGGTGAGTCATGATGAAGGTCAGAGCAGGGCCTGACGAAACGAGCGAATCGTCAAGGATGAGGACAACGCCAGCGATCATGTTGAGAAGAGCTTCTCGACGTAAAGTCTTTTCTTTGTTTAGATCCTCGTAGGCAATCTTGGCGACCACAGTCATGATCCACGCCGCGCTAACCGCCACTTGGCCGTAATCAGACACATGCGACAGGCTCAGCTGCAAGCGGTTGTACTCCGAGTTGGACAAGTGTTCATTGTCTTTGAGCGCTGATGCGTGGATAAGTGGAACCTTAACGCTGTGCCTTAGAAGGTATAGCAAGTTTCTGACGGACATGAAACACAACTCTTTGAACTTTTCTTCCAAAACAGGACCAGTGCACGCAAACTGTTCAATCAGGTCCATGACCAACGACCTAACTTGGCTTGTAGTTTGGATTACGCAAGGGCACTCCTTATCTTCCACTGGGTAGGCAGCAAAAAATTTGCCCAGGAGTGAACCAGAAAACAACCTCACTTCAAACTCACTGTAGAGAAGGTACTCCACCACGTGGGCCCAGACACTATCATCGGCCATCTCGCTCCACTTAGCGTCGGAGTGATAAGTGAGATAGAGCATCTGGAATAATCTGAGCAGGGCTATCAATGACTTGTCGAGGCAGAACTGCTGGGAGATGATGGTGGAATCATCACCTATGACGGGAATTGGTACGAATCTCGAAGGATGAAGCAGACTGACTACACGCGGCACGACTTCAGATAGGAAAGTTTTAGGGTAGACCTCCTCGGGGTTGCCCATGAACGCCAAGAGAGACAGTGCACCGAGCTGAACATTCGTGGCATTTGCAGTGCGGCTGTTGTTAGCATCGTCTTTCATGAGCAACAAACATTCCTTGACAAGGAACTGCCGGTCGTCAACGTGAGCAAACAGCCGCATCAAACTGAACTGCTGGTGTCTCCTGCATTGATCATTCTCTTCTTGGATCAGGCACAGCATGAGTTTAATCCACAGACTCTTGACGTTTTTCTGAAGGAAATACTTGGGTGGTAAGTTCGTGATCATGTTATCAATCATCAGGCAAACGGAGACTCTACCCTGGACCGTGGGATAGTCGACATTCTCGATGAAGTAGCGGAACGTGGCGGCAAACTTCTTGACGAGAACGGGATAGTTAGTGAGGTACTCAAAGTAGATGCTGCGGGCCTGGTCGAGCACAGTCACGGTGGTGTCGGTGACGATCATCTTCCTGACATCATCCATGATCCCGGGAAGTTCAGGCGCCTGTAAACGGCGGGCCACAATGGCCTGAAGCAGCGCAAACACGGTGTGCTGATGGGTGTGGTGCATAAGGTTTTCCTTGAGATAAATCAGCAACACGCGCATGTGGTCTTCGCGCATCGAGTAGAACGTAACCTTGTTGATGATCACGGACAAACACCGGAACGTTAGCTGCACCAGGTTGTACATGTTGCCCTTCTCCAGTTCAGAAGAGGAATATTTGTTAAGGAGAACGAACATCTGCGCTACGAGATAATCTATCTTAGCCTTAAGCGCTGGCAGGGGAAAGTTGAGAAGCAGCGTAAAGCATTTAAGGCAGGCTACAGTTACTTCCGGGTTCTGTGAGTGGATGAATTCACCCAGTAATGCTATGTAAGGATCCAAAAACCCGCAATGTTCGGCATCATCGCTGCGGAAAGCGTCGGACCGGAGAAGTTTGTTCAGTAAGCCAAAGGCAAACTCGACGAAAATGTAACTGTTGGTGTTTGATGCAGTCTTGGCACTAAGTTTGATCCTTTTGGGTTCTGGTTCGAGCAACATCCGATCAGGAATTTCCCACACGTCTTTGGAGGATGCCGCCTTCTTTGCTTCGTTCTTCAGCTGAGCGATCCTATCCGTCAATATGCCGTAGATGAGGATAGATTTCTCTCTCAGCGTGATCACTTTGTTCTTTTCTAAGCCAGCCATAAAATTTTCAAGACATTTTTGCACCAAGATGACGACAGATTTCCGGTGAGTGTTGTCCAGCACATTTTTCAGAGGTACGAACACCTCTTCGATCTTCTGCACCTTGACAAGCTGTCCAAGCACGGCCATTATTGCATAACTCTTCTCACCCTTCGCTTCCTCGACCTGCTCCTCCTTGTCTTCACGATCATCGTTTTTGTCATCGACATCTTTGTGGGTGAAAAGCTCACCCACACAGACGCTCATGATCACATTTGCACTCCTACCAACGTCTTCGGCCTTGAGGATCGACGCGGTATTGACGAGCAGAGCTTTGACCGTGTACACGAGCACGTGGCGCTGGAAGCCAAGGCAGAGGTTAGCCTTGAGATCCTTAATGAGGCCGGATAGATACTTGCCCCCGACCTCCTGTAGGACCTTAACTAACATTTCTCTGGCGTCCCTGCGGATGTAGGGCACATGAGACTGAAGGAATGTGATCAAATGGTAGAACACATTGCCCAGGTTGGCATCCAGCACTCGGGAAGGGAACTTTTTGAGCAGTTTTACCAAAGGTAAAGCAAGAGGAATCTTTTTGATTTCATCACTGTCGGCACGATTAGCTTTGTTTACCTTGTGGTTACTTGCACTTTTGCTACGAGATTCAAACACCTTTTTTAGGCTAGGAATTATCTCTTGTACCAACGCGCGGTAAACTTTCCTATTGTGAGCATCTTTTTTTGAAGCAGCGGTGTCCGGTAGAACAACTTCAATTTCTTCCTGCTCACCAGATTCAAAGTTTTCAGATACTCCACTGTCGATGGTTCCTGTTTTATCGACTAGCGTTGGAGTTGACCCTCTCTCTGTTTTGACAAATTTGTTTCCTTTCTTTTCCAGCAAAACTAATCCCGACACGTCTTCGTGGAACGCATCTAGGATAATGCTGACGACCTTAAGCCCGATTCTGGGGTTGTTCGCCTTGCCCATGAGTATCTTAATGAAGAACTTGAGCGTGTAGAGGTAGGTGGCCCAAGGCAGCTTGCCCGCAATGACGCCAATACAGTCAATTGAAGCGCTTAGCAGCCCTGGCTCGTCGGTGTAGCGCGGATGGGTGAGGTACCGTGACACCAGAGGCCACACAAACATCTCCAACGTGTCGGCCTTCAACTCGAGAGACCCTGTCTTGATTGCGTGCATTAGCTTGCTTAGAGCTTTGGCGCGGCGCGTCATTGTCAAGTGAGATACGTTGCCAAAGAAATCCGCTTTGGCCTCATATGTGATGATGTTGGTGAGGTCCTTAAGAGCCTTTATATGATCGCCAGCTTCTTTAACAGCCACGCCAAACAACTTCATGAAGATACAGTGAACCGGATCAGGATGAGCTTTGCAGCCTTGTTTAATCTTACTCAGGCAAAGTGCCATCATTTCCTTAAACTTAGAACTGTGGCTCTCTCTGAACCTTACGACGCACTTGAGCAGCTGAGAGAAGCACCTCAGGGCGCATTCCTGTATAGTGATATCAGTGATCACGTTGATATCATGAAAACACTGGTAGACTATGTACACAAACAATACTTCATCGAACTCCTCAGCTACGACTTCAAGCTTTCCTGTCAGTTGCTGGTAGGCCTTTAGTCTCAGACTGACATCCAACGAGTCGGCGTGCCCTTTCTCCCAGCTGTTGAGGCCGTGCATGGTGAGAGCGAGCCAGGAGAGCCGAGGCTGCTCCTTCGCCAAGCTGCTGAACACGTTGCACAGCTCAGTCCGCGCCACCTGGCCAACGACGCTCTGGAACAGGGGAACAATCTTGAGGCAGAGCGCCTCACACTGCTTTGAAACTGGGAGGAGATGGGCGCAGGTGAGCAGCAGGTGAGCCACCACCTCGGGGTCGTTGGTTTTCATTTTGAGAAGCATAGGGATGATGAGCTGCAAGAGCTTGTCGCCCTCGGCTCCGTCCATAACGAAGCGGGTGATCTGACACAAGATCTTCAGCTGCTGGTGGTCTGTGTTGGTTTTGCTAGCGAGCTGGTGGACGACGGTTTGCATGCACTTCGTCAGCAGGTATGTGTGAGGAATGAGAATTTTAGTGCCGTACGTTGGTTTCGCAGAATCAGCAATTCTCATATTCGGTTCAATGACCGGCAACAAGTTGTCGCAAACAATCAAATAAGACGAGGAATCCAATTCAGTGGCGTGATCTTCAGCTTTTTTTACCCGTTTGACTTTGGTGAAATGTTTTCGACGCTTTTTGCCACTCTCTTCATCTGGCTCTTGAAGCCTGATTAAAGATTCGTCAGTGCCCATCAGGTTGTCAATAACATTGAGAACGTAGTTAATCACAGTGATTCTACACTTGGGTTGAGTCACGAGAGCGAATATGTATGGAAGCGGTGTCAGGGCCTTGTCATCGGGATGATGCTTAACAAACAGAGGATGATACCGCTCGTTTTCAGACCACTTGTTAAAGATCTTCAAAACAGGATGAATGTTGTTGACGCTCTCGGTTGGGAGCTTAGTTAGGGCGGGCCACACAGCAGCAGCAAAGACGGCCTCTATTTCTACGCTAGTCCAATTGTAGTCGTCAAACGTGGCCAAGAACTTGAGAAGTGCGTGCATCGCCTTGTTTTTAACTTTTTTGAGCATGCTTTGATGTGATGGATGCACTTCAGGAGTAAGATCTCTGAGAACAGTGGCTTGACTCAACAAGAGCAAGATCACCTTCAGGAAGTACGGTTTCTTCGAGGGTAGCAAGTTACCTAAATAATTGAGTATGCAGTCAAGCGTGCCCATTATGCCCATCATCCTCTTGAGCGGGACAGCTTTAGTAATGTCAAGTTCATTGAAAGATTTCTGAACTACTTCGAGGCAGTTTCCTTGTAAGTGCGGCACCAGAATTTCAAAAACTATATCCAAAAGACAGTCGCTTTCCTGCTCGGTAATACCGGCAAGTAGCCTCATCACCGTGGCTTTCCGGGCTGCCGTCTTGCTGCGGCCCGACGTGTTCTTCCCTGTATTGGTCTGCATCTTGCCGTAGAGTAGCCTGATGTACAGAGGCATCAGCTTGGAGCGATGTGCCTCGGCGACGCTGCTGCACTCTTCACCTGAGTTGTCTATCCTGAAAGCCGTCACGCCGCTCTTGAAACACGTGTCAGAATGAATTCTCAGCAAGTTGCTTTGGTAGGGCATTACACCCTTGTGCTTGAAGGCAAAGATGCAAATCAGTGCAAGGTTCTGGACGCGTTTGCTGGGGTGAACTAAAAGATCCATGAAAATCTTTTCTAAGTCTGGAGCCAGGTAAACACACTTAAGGTTGCTAAACCTTGAAAATAGTGTCAGGTAATTGCAGAGGGAGTTGAGCGCAAGTTTCCCACTTCTCCTCTTTGACTTGGTGTTCCTTTCAACTTCAACATCAGCACCATCATTCTCATCTTCTTGAGAATCATCTTCTTCATCTTCGTCGTCGTCACGACGATTGCTTTTCTCAAGATTCTCAGTGGGAGCAATGCTGAAGTCTGTTGTCAGCATTTCCAATTCCATAAACTCGAAGAACGAACTGACGATGTCTCGGCCTTTAGATTCACACATCTGAGGAAACTTGTGCATGGTTTTCCACATCAAATTACGAGCGTTCACGTGGTCTACTCGCTTTGAAAGCCTGGCATGTGTCTCATGACTGGTGAGATAATCGTGGACGCGCGTGAGGCTGGCGTTTGCAGTGAATATCGGGCCCGCAAGTCCCTCTTGATCCGTCATCTGCAGCACCGCGGCATGTGACACCAGCTTCAACTTGGCCAACCAAAGAGGCCAGAACTGGTCTTGGTTGAGCTTAGCGGCAAAGCCAGCCAGGTAATTGACGGAGTAACCCCAAATGGGATTTAAATTGACGTAGAGCTGACCGATTGCAAAGAGAATAGGAGCATGTAAGCACGCACCAGACACGGGGCTGTGATTGTCTACGTGTTCAGCATCAATTAGCGCCATCAGACGGAGCCTCTCGTTGTAATTAAGAGCTGTGAGAGCCACGCTCTCCACCTGGTACATGATGGTGAAGAGCCCCTCCTGCCGCGTAACCCCTTGCGGCGGTGGCGGTAGCTTCAGGGGGAATAATGACAGGATGTGTGTGACGAGCAGTCTGGTCTGGGCACGTGGGGATGCCAGGGACGGCGCCAACAGGCGATACACCAAGTCAAACATAGCATCTGTGATGGGACTAGACACAAGAAGGTCACTGTCCTGGACATCATCAGCCAAAGCAGAGCCCTCGTCATCTTCGGGGACCTCGGAAGCTATTGTGAGATAGATGTCGATAGCACGCAGCAAGTGTTCATTTTCACGGAGTTGCGGGTGCCCTTCTAGAATACTCACCACGTTCATTCCAGTGAGTGTGGACAAAAAATCTTGACGGCCCAGGCTGTGCGCCATTGTTTCAACGATAACATTGATAAGATACAGTAATTTATAAGTCGAAGAGTCTAAAGAAACGTCCACATTGAGATCTAACCCAGGCGTGGCAATTTCGGATGATTCCTCATCGTGACTAGATGTCTTCTTCTTACCAGGTTGTGACTTTGGCGTCAAGGAATTAGCCTGCAAAACAGTTTTAGGTTTGACTGCCAGCATCTCCAAGGCGTCGCTCAAGATCCAAGCCAGGTTCGGGGTCACGTCTTGGTGATCGATTGGAGAAACGTGAGGTAGGCACATAATAGCTGTCAGTAGCAGTTCGCAGTTCGAGAGGTCGTCCTTCAAGCCTTGACTGATGGCGTGATCTATCACCTCAGGAACACTGCCTGGAGCAGACTCAGTCCATGAATTTGAGCGACTGAGGGAATACTGATCAAAAGAGATACTGTACCGTTGCCACTGATGAAGGAGGTCGCCTGATTTAACGGGAGGTTGATGATGCAGAATGATGTCCATCATGAGAGATAACACGTCCAACGCCAAACCTTCATTCATCTGACTTGAAGCAGCAACTGTTCGACTCATGTAACCAAGAAGTTTGGGTAGTACCTCCTTCTCGAAGTGAGGGATGTCGATGACGTTCCTGACAAACGAGAATACAACACTGCGAGGAAACTTCGAGTCAAACAAGGCAGAAATGATCCTGTTTCTCCTAACCTGGAGGGGTTTACTTGCATCGTACTGATCAGGGCAGGCCTGGTGGTTGGATGATTTGAGGAGGTCGGAGAGGATGTCGGCGAGACAATTTCCGATAACAGACGACGAATGTGCGGCGATGATAGGCTGTAACTGGTCAAAAGCAATTTTGATGTCAGGAAGCAGCACCCCACGCTTGAAGCTAATAAGGAAACGTACGATGCTCAGGATACTGTGCAGCTGAGTCTGAAGATCAGTCAGAACGTTCGCACTCACTACAAAAACATCACCCTCGGACTTCTGGTCGTCTGAACTCTCTTCATCACTGGAATTATACCCTTTATTTTCGTTCAGCTTCTTCAGTTCTTTCATATCATTCAATTCTTCCTCTTTTGAATCACTGCCCTCATCATTCTGTTCCAACCTTCCTTCGGTCACTGTCACCGCAGCCTCAGTCTTCGCACTGGCAGTTGTGGCCAACAATTGTCGCCACACTGGTTCCCAGACCAGGCCAACATCCTGCGCCCACAGCTCCTGCCACTTGGTCTGGAGGTTCTTATTTGTGACAAAGAAAGCGAGGCCCTTGAGCCCCACAACGAGGGCCTCGACAGCGTGTCGCGTTGGGACGCTCTTCAGGGTCATGATGTTGAGAACTATGCGCAGGATCTCCGGCGTGACGCGGTGTACGCGGTTCAAGCTGTTGTGCTTCATGACGGCCGTCAGTAGCTTGCCAAGACCCTTTGCCTGACTTGGGTCTTTTTTCAGACGTTTGAACACTCTATACAAAAATAGTTCTTTGTCTTCTAGTTTACGGATGAGGAAAGCAAGCGTTTGTGATGCCATGTCAGTGATGTACCATGGGCACCTGTTTGAGAACAGATGAGCAAAACATTCCGTGTAAAGCTTGTACGAATCTTTCTGGATGAACTTCCTCAAGATAACAGTTAAAGACGTGATGCACGTGAAGACCATTTCAATCTGTTGCGGCTGTTTAACATACGAGTGAGCGACAATGTGAGGCAGCATTCTGAAAAAATGATAGTCATAAAAATGCTGTGGTATGTCAGTCGCGAAGGCTACTATCAACTCAAGGACAGGTTCAAGAGCCTTCGGTATTTCATCATTTTCTCCAAGGAACTTAGGGAACTTGTCAATATTTTCTGACATAAAAAAAGCTGCATCTTTTGGTATGAGGGCGGAAGAGGTGAGAGACAAGTCATTCTGGACGATCTTGGGAGTCGCTGCCCCGTTACTTTCTACATTGTGTTCCTCTGGCCCACCGTCCGCCTTTACTTCACCAAAATCTTGACTTGTAGTGTTTCTGAAAACAAATGTTTAGCTCCAGTCAAAAGCAAGAAACCATACACTATGCTTCCTGACTCTGAAAAAAAAACTATGCTGCATAATTTTTTTAATAAGATTGAAGGTCATGAACATGAGCAAATATTTGGAAGGCATCAACGTAATTTAAATAAAAAACAGTAACAACGTTGAGAAGAAATCAGGCAAAAACTGGCAGAATGTGCAACTTAAAAGTGCCCAAACGGACTAGTGGCTATAATAGATGCAGACCGTGGCATTAAAGTTTCACATATAGGGTCCCTTAAGATTCAACAAAATACCTTGAATAATGCAAGATCAAGCGTGTGCCGCAATTGATAGACACACATTCCTAAGTCGATTGGACAAGTCTCCCTCAGCAGTGCTTCTGATAAACCTCTACTTAGTGTAGGAACAATCTCTAGTCAAACGCAACGTTAAGTCGTCATCCTACAGGTGGACGTGGCAGCAACATGCAAATGCGGATGTCACGGCAGAGTGTCCCCACCTGTTTGGGTCAGGTAGCAGCTACATTGACCCGCGTTCCAGCGAAGAACCTCTATGTATCCAAGAAAGTATGTACTATCAGTGAAATAATTATATTGCTTTTGAAGTTTTGATTCCAACATCTCTGCAGTGAGATGGTAAGTTGCTTTTTGTATGTATAGACATACAACTATTTTCTCCTATAAATATATGCCTACAGACATACATACATCCTTGTAGGCGTGTATACATCCGAAATTCGAAGTGAGCCTTCATTGCAAAGTATATAAGTATTTTACCCATCATCGCTATTCAAACCCACCTCGCCGTCGCCGTGATCCGAGCGGCAGCGTCGCTGAGGGCCTCAGCGGTGAGGTGCGGGTCGGTGGCCTGTGTCGCGGAGTCGGGCCGCTCGAGGTGGCGCAGTAGAGTGGCACCCACATGGTGGTGTTGGCTCAGCAGCTGCGCCACGCTCTGCAGGTCGGGGCCGAGCTCGCGCTGACACCGCTACAAGAGAGGAGAAGTTGGGATAAGACGTCATAAGAGCCTTGGTTAGTGTTGGAACATAGCTGCTAGTATGTGTTCCGCCGAGATAGGTACCAACAGTGTTCCAAAGAGTTAGGTTAGGAGGATAAAACAGGGTTACAGGCAATGGACCAAGAGCTGCAGAAACTGGGTATTGGTGATA
>SDVV010019357.1:0-13549 GCA_016164225.1 Gammarus roeselii | reverse complement strand
TGAGCCAACTACAAATAATATATACCTAAAGCACCTGGATGCTGACTCATAGGAGCAGGTCATGTCTTCAATCAGAACATGATTGAATGATTCAGCTGATAGCTACATACAAAAAGATATGAATCGTGTCCAATACATTCACATGGATACTTTGGATGTTCATCACATTTTAAGCTACTATTGCCATTGGTTTGCCTTTTGTATGAATCTATTGAGCATAATCATTTCATTAGGCCAGGAATTTAGATTTTTCCTCTACATTTATTGTGATAGTGAAGTTATAACAATAGGTATGGTTTACTGTAGAGCCTGTGAAATACTAGAAACTTTTTTTCCTGGAGATGAATGAAATTTTCACTGGCCTTGATGTGGCTCATAATTAAGTGTATGTTATGGGTGACAGCAACATAAATTTGATTCAATATCATAGATCAAATTCAGTTACTGACTAATGTGATAATTTCCTTTCACGTGGTTTGTACCCATTAATTACTAAACCAACGCGTACAGCTGCTGGATCCGCAACTTTGATACATAACATTTCTACCATCAAGACTAATAGTGTAGCTCGTGCAGCTGTGATCACTTGCAAGGTCTCCGACAATTTCCCAATTTTCACTAACAAAATGAATCCTCATGAATAATGTAATTCAAATGTAATTACCTATTGTAAATATATCAACTGTGATATGACTTTAATGAGATACTATAAACAGAAAACTCAAATGCTGCTTTCACGCAGTTCCATAGCATTTAAGTTGGTTGAACTGTTCAAGATGCATTTCCCACTTAGCTATAAAGAAGATTTCAGCTACAAAAACGCCAAGAATTTGTGGAGGACACCAGGTTCACTTGTCTCGCAAAAAAAGAAGGAAGACTACCGTCCATACAAGAGGCTTCCCATGATCCGTAGAGGTGAATTTAAAACATGCAAAATGTGTTCACTAAACTGAGATAATATTGCTTGTGAAAATTATATCAAAAATCTGATTGAGACTTCAAAAGGTAATAGCAGAAAATAGCAATATGAAGTTATTCAGAATAAATTGTTTTTGATGATGAAGTCATCACTGATCCACAAACAATTCAAAATGCTTTCAGTAACTATTTCAATAGTATTCATAATACTCAGAGTGAATCAATTATTAGCCACAACATCATCTCTTTTGAACATTCTTCAAAAACCAAATTCTTGAAGAGACAATCTTTAATCCTATCGACCCAAATGAAGTCAAATAAATCAATAACAATAATAAAAAATGCAGCCCTGGCTGGGATAATTAAAGCTATGCCTGGGACTATTGTAGGCTCCTTGACTTAGCTGACTTGTGCAAGGAACTTTTCCTCACGCACTCTGAATCGTTGAAATAAGTTCTGTTTATATAAATGAAAGCAAAACCGACAAAAAATTATAGCCAATATCAGTCCTGCCCATCTTGAGGAAAAGTTGGTGAAAAAAAAAATCTGTGCAGGACTACACACTCATTTTGTCTCAAATAACCTACTTGACCAAAATCAATTTGGCTTTCAGGAATATGGAGTAAGTACTATTAAAATTTGGGGGAGACATTGTTGAAAGGTTTGATAGTGGAAGAGTCACTGTTTCAATGTTTACGGACCTTAGCAAAGCCTTCTCTCGCGTGAATAATGAGATTTTGGTTGCAAAATTACGGCATTGTTGAGTTAGTTGCATTTATAGGAGCTGGATAAAAAGTTATCTTCTTGAAAACACACCTAGCAAGTTAGAATAAACAACCATCATGTCAGTATGCTGAGTATAGGAGTACTGCAAAGGTTGGTCCTTGGGCCTTTGCTCTTTGCCTTCATAGTAGTGTGAACCCAACTACTTCATTTAATTCACATCTTTCAGACCGTTTCGACAAATTTACCAAATTATAAGCCAAGAGACTTCTGTCAACCCATGCATTTTCTATTTCCCCATTGGTTAAAATGCTTGAATTGTTTATTGCTTTGCCAAAACTTGTAATTCATTTGTTTCCTCCTCTAATTTTATGTTGTTTTCCTAATGCAACTCATGCTGCCAATTAGACCGGTCATAAGCAACTCACCACCGTGCAGTTGCAGAACGCTTGACTAGTGTGCTTGAAGCTGAAAGATGCCTGCCTGCACTTAGCTGCTTCCTGCTGGGGGAGCTGATGAGCACTATTGTGGAGTGGATAAGTTGCCTTATGTCAGATGATCACCTGACGGTAACCTATTCACTAAATGTTTACTATAACTCAATAATGAGTCATAGACTCACAGATGGTTTTCTGGGCTGAAGTAAGCATGAACATGTGTGACGTTATTTGTTGTACATTCTAAGATTTAGTCAATAGTTAATATGTGAAGTTGGTGCTTGAGGAATGCAACTAGTGCTTTTGTTGCGTGGCCACGTGTCTTTTTGACACTTTTTCAAGTTGCATCACTGTACCCATTATGATTGTACCATCTATTAGGGTAATGCAATCAGTCCTAGCATACCAAGATGTTAAATTAATTTACTAATTGGCAACTTACCTTACGTTGAAAAGGTACTCTCAAGAGATCATAGAATCAACAAACTTCATGAATGTGTGTTGCCAGTAGCTGCACATGCGGCATATCAGTATGAGTGCGTCTGAATGGCAGCAATTTCCAGTTTGCAATGAGGGCAGGACCTTGTGTACCCAGCTGCCGTGTGTCTTCCTGGACGAAAAGATTAGCTCAGGTTTACAAATCCTTACCAGCTGCAGATCATGGTACTGGTGGACCTGTCCATTAGCCTAGACCAGGTGATTAAGATGTTTTAACCATGTTGTTCCCTCTAAATTTAGCTGTGCATGGAAGATTCGATCCACCGGATCAGGGCGAAGCTTCTGTGCTGTCTGCTTTGGAATGGTAGCTAAATGGGACCCCATAGGTAAAGTTGCTTTTGAAATGGTAGCTAAATGGGATTCCAGAGGGAAAGTTAAGTTCTTGTGTCAGACAGTTGAAGAGCTTGTAAGGATGTTTATGAATTAGATAGAATTGGATTTTGAGTGTTTTTGGTATGAATGACAGACCTCATTCAGTTGATCCTTTCACTGATTATCCTGGTAAACCATTTGCTCTATTTGTTGTATGTCCCTTTGAGTTGATGATTGTTAACTTCAGTGATTGACATCTTCACTTGCTCAATTTGGAGCTAGGTGGTAATCTTATCAAGGACTAAATTTGAGAGATCCCTGGATACTAGAGTGTCTGGCAGGGATTATGATGCTGTGACAACTCATGTACCAGTTGTCGGCAATTGTGTTGCAACTTGATGTTGGTCTAATCTACTTCAATGTTTATTCCAAGTTACTTCGAATATATTACCTAAATATATGTATCATATTCTTTGCCTGGACTTTGGATAGGGTGGGGCATGCTGGAGGTCTGGGGATGTTCAGGTATACATCTAATAGCAAACTTACGGCCCATTGCTTGCATGTTCATCTTTAGTATCCTTAGTGTGTAAACCCACTCCTGTTCAGGAACCGTCTCAAGTTGGTGTAAAGGGTGAGAGTACCAAGATAAGTTCTCCGCTATACAAGGTCCCGAGGCAGGTGCCGCCTAGGCGTGTGATGTGGCATGGATGTGGAGACCTGTGTTCCAGCACTATTCTGCACATGTCAACAACCCAGAATTGAAACCAGAGGACACCCAGGGTCTGGGTGGCTATTTTTAGAGCATAGAGCATGTATGGGTAGTGCGGCACGCCAGATAGGTGTCCGAGGGTGGATAATCTAGTAGGGTGCCAGCCAGGGAACGGTAGTCCAAGTTGCCCGGATTTAGTCTATAGCTCAGGTGAGCCTGGTCCAAGTGGTCGAATTCGGGTTGGTGTGCGCAGAATTGGTGTTGGTTTGGCAGGCTCCATGACCTTGCCTCTTGAACAGCTTAGGTGGGCATTCACCATCGCTTACAATTGGTGTCAAAAATGGGATAGACCACCGCTTGGCGACCCTGGGATTTGGTTTAGTAGGGAGGGATTGTGACCGTGGCTCCTTTGTGTATTCCTCGCCTGGACATGGGATGGGGTGGGCCGTGCTGGGGGTCTGGAGATGTTCAGGTATACATTTAATAGCCAACTTATGGCTCATTTTTAGCAGGTTCGTCTTCAGTATCCTTGGCGTGTAAACCCACTCCTGTTCATGGACTGTCAAAGTCCATGTAAAGAGTGAGAGAGCGCCAAGGTATATCCCCCGTTATCCAAGGTCCCGAGGCGGGTTCCGCCCAGGTGTGTGATGTGGCCTGGAAGTGGAGACCTGTGTTCCAGCACTATTCTGCGCTTGTCAACAACCCGGAATTGAACCCAGCATACACCCAGGGTCTGGGTGACTATATTTATGGCGTAAAGCCTGTAGAGGTGCGGCGGCATGCATGAGAAGTGCCCAAGAGTGGAAAAGCAAGTTAGGTGCCAGTCAGAGAGCGGCACGCTCGAGGTGCTCTGTTTTAGTCTATAGCCTAGGTGAGCCTGGTCCCAGTGGGCAGAACCAGGGTTGGGGCGCGCAGAGTTGGTGTTGGTTTGGCAGGCCTTATGATCTTGCCTCTTGAAGAGCTTAGGTGGGCATTTGCCATCACTTACAGTGGGGCTGTATGACAGGGATGGTGCTGCTGAATAGGGTTGTTGTATATATGGGGCGTCACTGACTGCAGTTGCCCTGTATTTGGTTGTGCCAACTTATGTACCAGTTGTTGACAATTGTGTTGCAGCTCGATGCTGATCTAATCTACTTCAATATTTATTCCAAGTTACTTTGAATATATTACCTGAATCAATGGATTTTGTGCGGATATCGAGAAGAATGGTGGGGAGGCTGTTGGATGTGCGGGTGTTGAGAGGGGAGGGTGGAGGAGTGTCTGACCATCTGCTGGTGGAAGGTAGATTAAGAGTGGAGCAGAAGTGGAAGAGCAACAAACGAGTAGGAGGAGAAATAAAGGTAGTGAAAGTGAGTGAACTGAATGTTAGAAGTAAAGCTGAGGAGTTCCAGCATGCGTTGAGGGAAGAATATGACAATGTGAGAGGACAGGACCTGAGAGATGTGGAGGAAGAATGGGAAACGTTAAGGGATGCGTTGCTGAGATGTGCGAAGAAGGTGTGGGGTGCGCGCTGTGTGGGCGGGTGCAGAAGGAAGAGTTGCGAAATGTTGGAATGAGAAGGTCAAACTGGCGGTGGCACGGAAAAGAGGAGCGTTTGAGGAGTGATTGCAGGTGAAGTCGGTGGTGGCTTATGAAAGCTACAAAGAGAGGAGAAACGAGGCGGAGCGGGTGGTGAGGAGAGCCAAAAGGGACGCTGATGCCAGGTGAGGCAGACGGTTGTGCCAGAATTTCAAGAACAAAAAGATGTTTTGGAAAGAGGTGAAGAGGGTGAGAAAGTGAGAACGGAAGGGAGGAAGTGGTGAAAGATAAAAAACGGCCAGTTGTAGGCGAGTGGTGATGTACGGAAGAGGTGGGCCAAGTATTTTGATGAGTAGTTGAATGTCAAAGATGACAGAGAAGCTGACATTGTTGCTGTGGGTGGTGGTGCTCGGATGCTAGTTTTGGGCGAAAGATTTGTGGCGGACATTACCAGGGGAGAGATGCAAGAGGCGGTGGAGGTGATGAAAGCAGTGAAAGCCCCGGGTTTGGATGGCGTTGCGACCGAGTGCCTGAAGAAGGGTGGCGTAACGATTGTCGAATGGTTGGTGAGGTTACTGAACTTGTGTTTTGTGGCAGGCGTGGTACCGATTGAGTGGCGTAGGGCCTGCATTGTTCCGCTAAATAAAGGCAAAGGAGATAAAAATGAATGCTGCAACTCGAGAGGTATCAGTCTTATGTGTGGTTGGTAAGTTGTATGGGAGAGTGCTGATCAGAAGGATTAGAGACTACAGACTGCGTAATTGGCGAGGAACAGTGTGGCTCTAGAAGTGGTAGAGGGTGTGCCGATCAGATTTTTGCAGTGAGAAAGGTCTGTGAAAAGTACCTTGCCAAAGGAAAGGATGTGTTCTGGGCCTTCATGGATCTGAAGAAGGCATACGACAGGATTGACGTGGAAGCGCTGTGGAGGGTGTTGCATTTGTACGGAGTGGGCGGACATCTGATGAAAGCAGTGCAGAGTTTCTATGCTGACAGCCGAGCATGTGTCAGAGTGGGAAACGAGGTGAGTGGTTGGTTCACAATGAAAGTGGGAGTGAGACAAGGCTGCGTGATGTCTCCCTGGCTGTTCAAGCTCTATATGGATGGAATGGTCAGGGAGGTGAACGCGAGTGTGCTGGGTCGTGGCTTGGAACTGTTGGAAGAGAATGGACGGAGTTGGCAGTCGAGCCAGTTGCTATTTGCTGATGATACGGCCCTGGTTGCGGATTCAGAGGAGAAGCTATGTAGGCTAGAGTCTGAGTTAGGATGAGTGTGTGAGAGGAGGAAGCTTCGAGTGAACGTGAGTAGGAGCAAAGTAATGAGATGCTCGAGGACTGTTGATGCAAGAAAAATTAGTGGCCCCTAAATGGAGAGCTCTTGGAGGAAGTTCAGTGTTCCAAGTATCTGGGCTTCCATGTGAAGATAACTGAACAAGTGGAAACTGAAGTGAAGGCGCGAGTGAAGGAAGGATGTAAAGTGTTGGGTGCACTGAAGAGTGTAATGGGCTGTGGACGTTGGGGATGTAAGCAAAGAGAGGGCTGTATGAGGGTTTTGTTGTCCCAACCGTGCTCTACGGAGCTGAGACTTGAAAGTGAGAGCAGAGGAGAGAAGAAGGTTGAATGTTTTCGAGATGAAATGTTTGAGGAGCATGGCTAGAGAAATGCTGAGAGACCGGATCAACAACGACGTGGTTCGAATCAGATCAGGGATGGTGAAGAAGTTGGAGGACAGGTGTGGATTCGCGTGTTCTGAGATAGGAGAGGATGGATGAAGGAAGATTGGTGAAAAGGGCGATGAATGCGGAGATACTAGTGTCTGTATCTGTACATCAACAGAAGATCAAATGTTGCTGGTCTATTCGGAAGTAGTCAACAGAAGATCAAATGTTGCTGGTCTATTCGGATGTAGTTAAGTCTGCTGATGCCGGCTTGGTTGTGGATATGGCTTTGCTTGACTTTTCAAATGCATTTGATGTTGTATCTCATCCCATTTTGCTTCTGAAGATGCAGGCTCTTAGAGTTTCCAAGGTTGTGTTGAGATGGATTGGTAGTTTTCTTGATTCTGTGTTGATGTTGATGAAGTGAATAGTGAGCAGAAGGATGATCTGAGTAGGGTTTCTATGGGCTTTTGTTGTGTCCAATCCTCTTTCTCATATATGTTGATGTAAATTTTTTAAAGGATGGCCTTGCATCTAAGTTTGGCCCATTTGCTGGTTCTAAAACGCATTCGCTTTCCAGCATCATGATGTTGTTGGTGGTGTGTCCGCTTGCAGGTGAATCTTGTGTGAGTATTCTGGATTGCATCTTTGTGTAGTTTATCATAGAACACTAGCAAGTGTGTTGTTTATCGTTTTAGAAGACGTTTTGCTGGAATGACTGGTCCTGGTGCAGGGGCTGCTTACTCTTGGAGGGAGGGGGGCTCATATGGAATTTGTCCAAGTTCAGCGTGATTTGGAGGTTCATGTGGAACTTGGTCTCAAGTTCCATGGGCATGTCAGAGACGTTGTGCGACAAGCTACTGGTCGTTCTAGTGATTCGATTAGGTCCATCACTTTTGATACATGGTGCTGAACACATGATGTCCTGTTGCTTGTTTATGATTAGTGTCATCTTTTTATTAACTCTTATTGATCTAGTTGTGATTAGTGTTCCTCATACGAGTGTTATTGGGAGTGTTATCATAAAGCTAATGGCGCGCATTTCTTCCAGCATCTTCCTGTTTGTTGTTCTGTTGAGTCCTTGTAGGTGCTGGCGCGCACGGCTGCACTGGCCTCTCGACTCGATGCACCTGGTGTTTGGATATGCTGAGCCCTTGGGGGGCTGCAAAGGTAAGTAACACAGGTGTGAATTGTGGCCTGGTCAACAGTTTGTTACCAAACTAATTTGGAAAATTAGCATCATGCAGATCAACAGTTCATGACCAACCTAACCTTGCTGAGGGGCCTTTAAAGGTTCCCAGCTCATGACCAAACTAATCAAAGTGGTAGGTCTCCAGAGGTCAAGAGTTTGTGAGTAACTAACCTCGCCGATGTGCCTCCTCCAAGTTGATGGAGTCCGTAAAAGAGAAAGGCTTCCACAGGACAGGTTTTCCGGGCACTGCATAGAACCAGTGGGGAAGGACAGGCCGATACCGCTCCTGGGCGCCACTAATTGCCTGAAAATGTAAAAAGCATTGCTGAAAAACTAATAGCTGTTTAGTATTGATGGAATTATTTCATTAGATTGATTAGATACTTGTGACTAGGTTTACACATGTACCGAGTCAATATCCTTGTCATGGAGAGCGCCAAAATTGTGCATGGGTACCCCAGGAGGTACAGTAACTAGTCAAAGGCAAGGACCATGGGTCTCAGCAGTCGAGAGAGGGCATCGAGGAGCAATCTCAAATTGCGTCACTCATGAGCTCAAGGACTTTTAGTAGCTAGGTATCAACATGCAGAGCCATGCACCTCACCACCCAATGGATGACAAATTGTGAAGAAATGGGAAACAAGGATTCCATGCATGAGGTTTACACACAAACAGAAAACCCTTATATGAGAATAGCATGATTGGAAAGATGTAGGAGAACTGTAGAATGAGGTTGGATGTCGGAAAGAACACAATTTGGCAGTTATTAGACACCAGGTAAAATAAAATTTATGACAGGCGTACAACTGACTAATGAGAGGTGGTCAAGAAGAGGAGTGATAGGTTATTGGTAAAAATTATAACTAAATATAAGAGGCAAAGATGGTAAAGATAGTCCATTCAGGATGGAGGAGAGGAGGAGAAGGTTAAGATTGAAGAAGAGAAGAACCTGAAGTGAGATAAGGGGGTTCACTACTCCTGGAGGATCAGCAAATTGATGCAGCTGGTGTCCCCAACAGAAGTCTAGGGGGTGCACATGGGTTATCTTTCAGTATAGAAACAGAAAGCCAAAGTCGATTCTTTAACCTTTTTTAGATTTATTATACTGGAGATGCTGTTATGGCACATCTCCTGTTAAATGCCTATAGCACAAATTTTTAGATTTTCCTGCCCCATTATTAGCTGTGCTTTCAGAGTTCTGGCCTGGCATTTGTGCCTTCAGTCTTGCTCTGCACTCAGGTTTTTCTGAGTGTTAGACAGTCTTGATGCCACAAAGGTGAGTAACCACTGCTTGCTAGCAAAGGCTAATTTGCACACCAAAAAGCTAGTTATCAACCAACAGAAATTTTATTTTACTTTTAAAAACAAACTTTACTATCATCCTATAATCAGCAGGTGTGCACAAATTATGCAGTAGCAGATAAAGTTGTTCCAAATTAGCTGCTAGTTCATAATAATTTAGAAGTCAAAGTAGCTGTTTAGCATTTGTTTAAAATGACCAAACCACAGATTTGATTTGGGGCTTATTTCCACTGGAGCCTCAATGTGAGTCGTTTCAGGCTCCCCCATACGGCACAAACATCCTTGATCCTAATAGTTTTGCACACCTTTGAGTGCAAACATTTTAACCTTATCAGGGTAAAATTAAATAAATGTTTCCAGAGTGAATGTTTCCAGAGTGATATACATGCATGCGTGCGCATACAGGAACAGAAAAGGTTAAAGCGCAACTAAATAAACGTATTATCGCCTCTGAGCATTGTAAGTTAGTGAGATCACCCTGCTTGCAATTATTTGGAAGGTTAGGTAGGTTAGGTTTGTGAGCATGGTCGGTGAGCAAGCTATGCAGGTTGTACGTGGGGATTTAAGATGGGTCCACAAGCGAGTGTTTCACGCTGATTGCCACCTGGTGGCAACAGGGGCAAGGTGGCATGTCCCGTCTCATGTCTACATCCATTAGGTGGTTGTGAGTTATCCATGCTTGTCCCATGCACAAGTGGTTGATGAACACTTGGTCTCTTCTATTGGAAAACTTGGTTTCCATTCTCCTACCAGGGGTTTACCTGACAGCATTTCTTGTCCACTCTGTTGCCACATGTCATTCCATTGGGATGTTATACAAAAGTTGATGATAGGTAACCTGTTTTGGTATTGAATGCTGATAAATTGTTCTTAATGGGTAGATGCCAGTTAAACATAGGATTTGGTGTCCAGGGCTCCAGCAGAATTCAACTGCTTGACTCATCTCAGACATTGTGAATAGATCGTGCTGGATTTTACAAAAAACAGGGTGTAATAGGAAGCACAGAGGCTTCTTATGAGAGGGTAGCCAAACATAAGGTCCCCGCACAGGGCGGCAGCTCCCACACCGTCTGTGTTTTTGGAGCAGTCAGTGTAGATGGCAGTGCTCCGAGTTCTGTTCCTCAAGTAGTCTCAAACATTATTGGCGTAATGAGTTGGTCTTAGTTGTTTTATCAGGGTATATTTGCAAATCTTGGCTGACCAGCGGTGGGGTTGATCATCCACATTGGTGTGAGTTTTGAAGAATTTGATAGCAGAATGAAGGCTTGATAGCCTTGCGTTTGATGTTCAGCAAAGTCAATAAGTTGTTTGTGCATAAAAAAATGATGTGCATATATTTTTCTTAGCTGCAGGTGTTTATTGGAAATGTTGATGATGCCGTTGAGTGCTGGGCAGTTGATTAGGCCTCTAGTCTGAAATAGTATTGTAGCAGGAGTTTGCTCGCCAGAGCGTAAGTAAAAGCTTGTCAGCAAGCGATTTCAGGGACTCGATGGGAGTGGAACAGAACGCCCCAGATGTGATGCATGTAACATTGCTCGGATTAATCGAGAGGGGGTCATGATCTTGGGCTAGTGCACAATACAAGCTTTTGAGGGGGGAGCTTGGTAGGCAGCATGGGGAGGTGTTGGCATCCTTGCGGAGATTTTGTACATTTTGTACATAAACTTTTCACGCCAAGGCCAGAGTCTGTATGAAAAGAAATTAGTAGTGCTTCAAAGAAGAAAGGTGTCCTTCTGTTAGTCTTCCAAAGCTTCTATCTGGTGAGGGTGTTGCTGATCAGGAGACATGAGTCAGCTGCTTGTGTATTTTTTCTGGTCTGTTTTTGAGGGTGCTAATCCGGTCGGCCCATCACGACATCAATTTTTTTTACTGGAAAATTTGGTGAAATTTGTGTGACTGAATTGATGGTTTCCCAGGTTCTCGACAGTTAGACTCATCTTCTACCCCTGGACCTGATGGTATTCACCCTGTTGTTTTGAAGTCGTGTTCTTGGCACTGTCAGTGCCATTGTCTTCGATTTCTGAGAAGTCATTAAGCCAGGGAGTTTTGCCAGGGGCCTGGAAAGAATCTCATGTTGTTCCTATATTTATGTCAGGTTCAAGAAGTAACCCTCTCAATTATTGTCCCGTGAGTCTCACTTCTGTTTGTTGTAAGATGCTGGAGCATCGTGGAAGCAATATATTTTCTAGAAGAATCAGGCATTTTGTCTAATGGTCAATTAGGTTTTCTGTGTGGGAAGGAGCATGGAGGATTGATTAACTTTTGCTAAATTATTGAAAGATTGCCGATCTGGTGGACAATGGGATGGTTGGTGATGTGGTCTTCCTGGATTTCTCAAAGGTGTTTGATGTTATTAATCACCCAGTTTTGATGGACAAGTTGAGATGTTTGGGTATTCCCAGAGGATTGATGGACTGGATTTGCAGTTTTTTGATTGGGAAGCAAATGTGAGTTTCTGTTAGGGAAGTTGTCAGCAATTTCTGGGAGGAGACAAGTGGGGTGCCCCAGAGGTCGATGCTGGGTCGGCTTTTGTTTCTGCTATAGGTCAATCATGTTGCAGGAGGTGTGGTTCGTGAGTTGAAGGCTTTTGCTGACGACTTCAAACTTCATTTGAGTTTCCAACGCGATGTACAAGCAGTTTGCCTGCATGTGTCTTCTTTGCAGAGGAACCTGAATTTCGTACATTCTGTGTTGCTGCCATAGAATCTCTCTCATTGAACATCAGCAAGTGTGTCTATATGCATTTCTACGGGGGTCATCTTGAACTGGAGCAGCTTGGTGATGGAATTGCTTATAATTTGAATGGTGTGGCACTTGAGCATGTCAATTCCTGCAGGGACTTGGGATTGCTTGTTGACTCAAGGCTGCAGTTTCATCTCCATGTGCTGAGTGGTGTAAGAAAGGCTTCCACTCTTGCAACCAGTCTGCTCCACTCAACTGTCAATAGGAGTTCTGTTTTCATGGTGTCCTTGTTTGTGACCCATATAAGACCCATCTTGGACTACTGCACATGTGTGTGGAATATGGTATATTTGGGGGATCTGAGACTGTTGGAGTTGTGCTGAGATGGTGGACCAAGGATATTGATGGGCTGAGTGGTGTGGAATATGGGGAGTGGCTCAGAGCTATGCAGTTGTTTTCTGTAAGAGGAAGGTTGTTTTGTTTGGATCTGATGAAGTGTTATAAAATTTTTACTTGTTCTGTGGATTCAGGTTTGTCTACTCAGTTTGAGAGAGCTCCAGATATTGGTAGACGTGGGCATTCTTTCAAGATGGTGGTTTCTTGCTGTCAGACGGACTAAAAACTCAGATTCTTCAATTCTTGCTGTGTGCAAGTTTGGAAACAAATGCCCGCCAATATGGCTCAGTGTGAGTCCCTCTATGGATTCAAGAGGGCCTTGGCTGATGAGTTGGGGGACGAGTTATATGAGTTTTGCTAGACCCAATGAAGATTTGATTTTGTGTTTATTTTTGTGTTTCTGACAGTAGTGAACAGTTGTTTGGCAGACTTCAGTGATGTTTTTCCTTGACCTATTAACCACGCTCTGACCAGAGTCCTTCTCCAGTTTTTGTGCCATGTTACTTCCTTTTATTGGTGGCCCATAGAGGTGTCCAGCCTGCAAAGCCTGCATTGCCCTGTTGGTGGGGCTGTCAGGGCTGTGAGGGGCTGCAAAGGTGAGATACAAAGGTGAGATGGACTAAGTGCTACAGAACTCACAGAGGGAAAAATCACAAGCATCAAGTATTCTCTTACCATGTTTTCAAACGAGGGAGGGACAACAGGAGTGTCATGTATGGGGGACTCTCCTGAAAAGTAAAGAAAAATGTGTTACTTGATGGATTGAAACGCTAACATAAAAAAGTGAAAATAGTCAGAATACAATTGAAATTCTACACCTGAGGAAGCACAACTATAGAGATCACTACAAGTTCATATGATACTATTATTTTATAGGTAAGTCCTATCAGGTGACTAATTAGCTACATTACAGTCACTACAGTGTTAGGAATATGACTTTCAGCTCAATCTTTGTTAACGTTTAGCATTGGGTTGAGCAATAATTCTACTATAGAGCCTCTGACTCAATCTTTCATTTGATTATATTGCATTACAAGGCATACAATATTTGGGATATGTAAGAACATATACATATACACTTAAATACATTTGCATTTATATACCTATACATACAATATAATCATATATATTTCTTTGTATGTATATATATGTATGTATATATATGTATGTATATATATATATATGTATATATATATATATGT
>SDVV010019356.1:0-13549 GCA_016164225.1 Gammarus roeselii | reverse complement strand
GCTAAAGCGTTCGTGGTGGCTAAAGCGTTCGTGGTGGCTAAAGCATTCGTGGTGGCTAAAGCGTTCGTGGTGGCTAAAGCGTTCGTGGTGGCTAAAGCGTTCGTGGTGGCTAAAGCGTTCGTGGTGGCTAAAGCGTTCGTGGTGGCTAAAGCGTTCGTGGTGGCTAAAGTGTTCGTGGTGGCTAAAGCGTTCGTGGTGACTGCTCCCTGGTGTAAGGTTACCGGGAGTAGAGGGAAATGGGGTGGCTGAGAGGGCAGAGTGAGGATCTGCCTGCTCTCTGGCAGTCCAGGAAGTCCTTGATAAGTTCTACTGCAGTCGTCTATTCCAAATACACCGCTTAGCCTGCTGTCATTACACTTATGGTGATGGTATGAATTTAATTATGAGTCACGGCACTTTTTTTTCAAGCTTGTATAATATAGATCAAACTAATAGCTCTCGTGATACATGAATTAGGTTTCCATGATTCTCCCCTGTAAACTGAAAAATTGTTCAACATGATTCAAGTCTGACAGCACTGTGATGAATTCTAACAGGACTAAAAACGTTCACACCAATAACGATCACTAAAACACTGTAACTAATAGCAATCACTAATAACACTGCTACTAATAGCAATATTTATAAATGAGAAGAAATTTTTACAGCCTTCCGTGTCTCCAGCACAGTGACAGGACACAAGTTTCTCAAAATAAGATTCCTATAAACTTCAATAATATTTTTGCAACTGCATTCCGTGTAGTAAAGTCATTTCTTAGAGCATTTAACATAGTCATTGCCTAATGTCGTTTGACCTATTATTGTACAGTCATTGTCTGAGGGTGTTTGACCTAGTCTTGGTTAGTCATTGTTTGGGGGCGTTTGACATAGCCTGGTATAGTCATTGCCAGAGAGAGTTGACCACATCACAGAGTAGGGTTTAGTTGGATTTTAGATGGATGTGATTAGGGTCAACTTTTTCAATCTTATTTAATTCGGAGAGTAACTGAAACAGTATTTATAAAATCCGTAGAGTTTTCATACGAAACTGTTTCAGTTCGATAGGAACTATTTCAAACTTAAATCTTCTCGATTAAATATTTGGTATTATTATTCAAGATTCTTCCACTTCTTCATACATAGCTTCCATCTGCTTTGTCCATTGGATTTTCAAAATGTTTAAAAATTAGGCACTTAAAGATCTATCCGAAACTAGTCTGCGCCAGTTATTTTCCACATGATTAGCCTCCAGGTCGAGATACCCTCCCGGCAACATTAGCTAAGACTTGATGCAAAGGAACATTGAGCGTGCTGACTCTATGATATTTTTTAAATTTCGGAGAAAAAAAAATCATTTCCCTGACCATTAAAAAGCTATTACACTATTCATTTCTAAACAGGTGCTTTCCAAAAAGGGCCTCTTATCTTCAGCGTCTTCGATGAAGCAAAAATTCGATCCTCTTTGATACACGCACGGCCCCTCCACCCTCCCACACTTTTCTTCTGACCTCGACACTCCCACACTTTTCATCTGTACTCTACTCGACCACTCTTTGCCTCGGTTCTCCATTCAACCACTCATTGTTTTTCTTATCCATTCTACCACTCGTTTCTTCTGTTCTCTACTATCATATTGTTCTCTTCCGATCACCACTCGATCACGACACAAATCAGTTCTGTGCAAGGAGACTTCAATATTAGTGATATCTTTTGATAAACTGGCGAATTCACTGCAACCGACCAACGTCTTCTGATTGATATTGCTGACGATGAGTTCATGACCCAAAGGGTAAACACACGTACCAGAGACACCAATATCCATGGTCTTCTAATTGGTACATGAGCATGCGATCCAGCATGCGATCCACTCTAAACTAACGACCATCACTGTGTCCGGTAAACGATTGAGCTCAAGCTGAAAGTGTTGATAAACTGCGTTGAAATGCAGAATTTTAGATTAGCTATCTTTTAATCAATTACGTCAGCTAATATAACCCTCAGACGGTACGTCAATCAATCGTTATTTATTTTACTGTGCTTACAAACTTTGAACTCGATCATATCCCGTGTAAAAACAAGCAATCATCAGTCAATCAGCCTACGTACTGGAAAGGAGACCTACAGCATCTACAGTCACATCAAAAACTACCGCATGACGACGCTGCATTGAACAAATTAAAAAAAAAAAAAGTTCTAAAGAAAATCTTGAAACTTAAAAAAAAATGAGAAAATGAGGTTGCTGCAAACGCTAGAACTAATTCGAAACAATTGCTTAACTTTATATCGAGTAAAAAATACGGCGTCCAATTTTACACCGACCTCCTTGGTTTAACGAGGAACAATACTAAGACAATTGGAAATCAAGATCGCTGACTGTGGCTTTCTCTTCGGGTGCTGATTTGAGCTGTTTCGAAATACTAGATCCTATTTTGATCATTCCTTTTCTTGATCCTTTACTTCAGATACTACACATATACATGAGGCTCTCTTTGACGTTCTACTTTAGAACTCATCTCCCTACTACTAAAAGGCAACCAAGTTTGAACCAACTCTCTTTTCGATTATCTCAAATAAACCACGATTTTTGGCTGTTTTTCACTGTACAACTCTTTCCTTCGGCTCTTTACTCCATATAATTTTTCTTCTGTTCACCGCTATACCACTCTTTTCTTCCGGTTTCCAGTTACCACTCTTTTCTGCTGTTTCCCCACTGTCCCACTTTTCTCTTCTGGTCTCCACTCTCCTACTCTTTTTTTTCCTGACGAGCCGGATAAAAGTCAGGACACTCTCAAAACTGTCAAGAAAACACTGAAAATCATTCCAGTGTCGCTTTGAGCCTCTTAATAACTGTCGGTGCTATAGTGCAACAAAATATACAGCTTTATTAATGGCACTGTTTGATGTACAAAGTTGTGTGCGTATTTGTAGAACGAATAAAACACCGACGAGTGCAACTCAGATGTAACAAGTTCAAACTGCAATTGATGCATGGTTGGATTTCAGAATTCAGTTCACTGGTACGTTGAAAAGAACCTAACAGAAACCGCAAAATATGAGCGACATTAATAGGTTAAAATTAAACTCCTTGTTTACCCATGAGTGAATTAATGCCCGTGATTCAATTCAAAGACTTTTTTGCCTTTTGTTCATAACCTCTACAACCTTCACAAGCGTAATGTATTGATATCTTCGCAGTCATGGACACGGAGTTTGCCGCGGTGCCGCGCGGCAGCAGAGTGGCGGAAGGGGAGGTGGCCTTGCTGGAGTGCCGGCCACCCGCAGGGACACCGTCCCCGGTGGTGACCTGGCTGAAGGACGGGAGGCAGCTGGACCCCGCCGTCAACCACAGGTGAGCAGAAGAAGGCAGTATTTAAATACACTTGTAATTAAATTGTAATGCATATAGAGTTGTGTAATTAAAAACGACTGGAATTACGGAAAAATGCTTTCTGAGACAAATCATCGAACAACCGACACGTTCTCATAATATTTTGGATTTAGTATTTGTGAATTTATTAGAGTACCTCAAAAACGCTGTAATGAAGGAAACTCTGCTTTTAGACCGCATTGTGACCAAAACAAGTCTAGACGCTAACATCTTGTGAAGAAACATGGAAAATGGCATACCTGGTTTCGAAAACTTGACTTTCCGGTAATTCAACTTCTCCTTTAAAAGCACAATAATATTGATTGGAAACAACTTATTGACCCGGCGAGCGATGTGTTGAAAGCGAATATTAACCTGGATGATGCATTCTTGCAAGCGTGTTAACAACATTTGCTAGAAGCGGATATTAACCTAGATGATGTACTCTTGCAAGCGTGTTTACAACATTTGCTAGAAGCGGATATTAACCTAGATGATGTACTCTTGCAAGCGTGTTTACAACATGTGCTGGAAGCGGATTTTAATTTAGATGATGTTCTGTTTCAGACGTGTTCATAATATGTGCCGGAAGCTAATATTAACCTAAATGATGTACTGATGCAGGCGTGTTTACAACATGTGCCGGAAGATAATATTAACCTAAATGATGTGCTATTGCAGGCGCGTTCACAACATGTGCTGGAAGCGAATATTAACTTAGATGATGTATTGTTTCAGACGCGTTTACAACATGTGCCGGAAGCGAATATTAACTTAGATGATGTACTGTTGCAGGCGTGTTCACAACATGTGCCGGAAGCGAATATTAACTTAAATGATGTACTGTTGTATGTCTGTTTACAACATATTCCGGAAGCGAATATTTACTTAGATGGTGTACTGTTTCAGGCGTGTTTCCAACATGGGCCGGAAATAAGAAAAGTACCAAAAAGGTACACGTATTATTCAGTCATAAAAACACTCATGAACAAACGAGCAATAAAACGGAAAGAACTCAGCAAAGACGGAAACCCTTATAGACGCGATAAACAGAAAGAATATACTGTTTCGATTGATCAGTAAATATGAGACACTCATGACCAATTGAGAACTGAAATAAAATGAAAGCGTTTTATGAAAAAATCACTATAAATATTTACTTTCTTGCTTCTGCAGCCAAACGTTCCACCTTCAAAACAAAATTGGTAACTTGATTGGTAACTTGGCTGCTTAGTCCCGGTTTCCACCTGCGGTAGTGGAAACCGCCGCACCGCCCCAATTAACACGCGCGTGTTGAGACTAGGGGAGGTAAGAGATGAGAAAGGAGGGACCGGCTTAGTGGTATTGTAGAGTGTTTTTGTTGCTTTCTGGATTAAATTTGTGGGTTGGGGAGCCTACAACACTCAGGCGTAACAGCTCCATCAAGATGTCTTACCTGCGATGGCGGCGTCTGGGGCTTCGGCCCCAGCGAAAGTCCCTCAATCCACCCTGTTTCATATCCTCGCCGTTATGGCTTGTGTCTTGTGCGCCGTCTCTGCGGTGTTGGCGTGGACGCAGCCTGTGCGCTGCCCGGGCCTCAGGCCCACCGATACTTTCATGACATCAGTGCCACGACATATACACTCATTGCTTTTCATGGCAATGTCGATACATACCCACATTTGCACTAATATACAGGCTCGTTCACCATTTGTAAAATTTTACTTCTGATCTGTGATTTCTTATAAAACTAATCCCATTTATTTTGTTACAAGATATTTAATGTGATCAGTTTTTACGTCATGTTAGGTTAAAAGATCTACCATGTTCTCCTAACCTTACCAATAATTAAAGATTTTTTATTCAAATTTCGTTCTTACGTGTGATATTCTGTCATTGACTTGTGTTTCATATACATATATGAACCTTTCCACTTGGGCTGCATATCTATTTTGTCATTTACAGTTTGAATATCCTCCTACAATTTTGATCTAGTAAATTTCATCCATTTTTCATATGTAAGTTACATCGTTTGTTTGATTGTAATAGGTATTTTCATATAATTCCTAATTTTTTTACACGATTCTACATCACCTTTACATGTTATTCACACTTAGCAAAACATAACCTAACCTAACCTTATGTGTGGTATTCAGTCATTGATTTATACATATGAAGCCATCCTCACGACTCAATGTATCACTTTAACATATATATGTTGTTTATTTCGTTGTCACTCTACACATATTAGTTAGCAGAGAGGCCCCATTTTCAAATTTAGTTGGTTCGAATTTTACAAGTACTTCATAGTTGTATCCAGTTTCACTCAAACGAATACTTCGGCTCACACCAGGTCTATCACATTTACTTCAATATCTCCTAGCACTACATCTTTAGTTGGCTTGTACCTCTGATTTGCCTTTTCTTTCCTATAATTTTCATACTCTTGACGATGACTTCGTTTCAGATGTCGCCATAAATTACTTGTTGATATTTCTTTATTCAAATTTATTTCCCTTCTGCACAGATTCCACACCCCTGCCTCCACCCATTTATATTGAAAAATCGCCAACTCAAGTTATACACCATCCTCAAAGAACAGGATCATAATGACGACTGAGCAAGATTTTATATCCTATCAATCTGTATTACATCTTGATCATTTACCCCGACTCTGATTGTTATCCTATCAAATCTGTATCACATCCAGATCATTTACCCCGAGATAAGTTTATGGCACCGTTTCACGCATTGAAACATATTCTACTGACTTCTGCATACCTTTGATACCTCCGACTGACATGATGTTTGCAATTCATAGCTTAACCTTTGAGTTTTAGGATTTTAGAAACATTTTATTGTGGATTCATATAGTTTATTAGTGTTTATTATTATTAAAAACAGATCTTGCTGGATGCATCAATGCTACTTACCTCGTATATTTTTTTCTATTTGAAGCAGCAGGGTTCGTACATCCAACCATACCCATCATCACTATGTTTCAGTTTCCTCTCAAAATCCTTCATATACTCCATCATATCTTTAATACGAATACCGAAGGCTGTTCCATTCCCATGAAACCATAAATGTATTGCTTCTTTTTCGTGATCTTTAGTTATTCGAATATTCTCCCATTCAAAGAAATGCCAATCTTCATCCGAAAGAAATTGTTGCATACGATCTAAATTTTCTTTGGTTCGTAGGTAACATTTATTTTCCACTGCCTCAGCTTTACTACAATTGTGAAGGTTTATTGTTCGAATCATATCAATTTCGAGATTTACCTTCTTATTTTTTTTTGAACTCAGTTACATACAGCTGAAATGTATCGAAATCAGTTACCCAAATCCTGCTTGATTCATTCTTCATCCACGTATGAATAATTTTCCCCACTCATAGGATTCTTGTTCTACGCATTTGTGGAAAAGTGTGTTTTTCAACAGTACTATATATTTTTTCGAACTAAGCCATATCATCTTCGGAGATTTTTTCATCTAACACGGGTAAACAATTCTTTGAGATGTGAACTTACATTTTAACCTTTGAGTTTTAGGATTTTAGAAACATTTTATTGTGGATTCATATAGTTTATTAGTGTTTATTATTATTAAAAACAGATCTTGCTGGATGCATCAATGCTACTTACCTCGTATATTTTTTTCTATTTGAAGCAGCAGGGTTCGTACATCCAACCATACCCATCATCACTATGTTTCAGTTTCCTCTCAAAATCCTTCATATACTCCATCATATCTTTAATACGAATACCGAAGGCTGTTCCATTCCCATGAAACCATAAATGTATTGCTTCTTTTTCGTGATCTTTAGTTATTCGAATATTCTCTCATTCAAAGAAATGCCAATCTTCATCCGAAAGAAATTGTTGCATACGATCCAAATTTTCTTTGGTTCGTAGGTAACATTTATTTTCCACTGCCTCAGCTTTACTACAATTGTGAAGGTTTATTGTTCGAATCATATCAATTTCGAGATTTACCTTCTTATTTTTTTTTGAACTCAGTTACATACAGCTGAAATGTATCGAAATCAGTTACCCAAATCCTGCTTGATTCATTCTTCATCCACAGTACTATATATTTTTTCGAACTAAGCCATATCATCTTCGGAGATTTTTTCATCTAACACGGGTAAACAATTCTTTGAGATGTGAACTTACATTTTGTTTATTCTAAGACGACACGTACGTCTTTACTTGATCTCAGCGTAACACTGACTCCAATCTCGGTATGCAGCTAGCTATTATAATGCGATTACATGCTTCTTTTGGCAAAACATTAGGCCTAACGTTGCTCACCTATGTCATCAACTATGTAACTATGCGCATGTGTATGTTCAAGCGTATGTACGTGTTACATGAGTTTAAAAAAATGTATAGCAAAATTTAAAATTTAGAATTCAATAAAAAAAACAAATTCTTTGAGGCCTGGACCCTACTCAAGTAGCCAAGTAATCACTTCAATGGACCGACTTAGCTCTGTTATCCCTCAAAAACTGAAAATTTATTTAATTGAATTTTGAGTTTGAAAGCATTGATGCATCCAACTAGATCTGTAGTTATTACTAATAAACACTTATAAACTATGTAAATCCTCAATTAAATGTTTCTAATCAAAGGTTAAGCAATGAATTGCAATCATCGTGTCAGTCGGTGGTATCAAAGGAATGCAGTAGTCGGTAGAATATGTTTCAAGGCGTGAAACGATGCCATAAGCCTATCTCGAGGTAAATGATCCAGATTTGATACAGATTTGATAGGATAACAATCTGAGTCGGGGTAAATGATCTAGATGTAATACAGATTATTAGGATAAAAAATCAGAGTCGGATCAAATCTTGCTCAGTCGTCATTGTGATCCTGTTCTGGAAGAATGGTGTATAAGTTGGCGATTTTTCAATAAAAATGGGGTGGGGGCGGGGGTGCGTAATCTGTGCAGAAGGGAAATAAATTTGAATAAAGATAAATCAGCTGGTAATCTGGGGCGACATCTGCAACGAAGTCATCGTCAATCGTATTAAAATTGTAGGGAAGAAAAGTCAAATCAGAGGTACAAATCGTCAAAGGATGTAGTGCTAGGAGATATTAAAGTAAATGTGATAGATCTGGTGTGAGACGAAGTGTTCGTTTGTGTGAAACTGGATACAACTATGAATTACTTGTAACATTCAAACCATGTGAGTTTGAAAATGGGGCCTTCCTGCTAACTAATATGGGTCAAGATTGACAACGAAATAAATAACATATATGTTAAATTGATATTTAGAGTCGTATGGAGGGCTTCATGTTGATAGATCAATGACTGATTACTATACATAAGGTTATGTTAGGTTAGGTTTTGATGGGTGTGAATAACATGTAAAAGTGATGTAGAATTGTGTCCAAAAAAATCAGGAATCATCGTGCGTGATGATTTGAAATGTATAACGAATAAATTATTGAAAAATATCTAACATTAGTATGAAAAACTCCAAAAACAATGTAATACTAGGCTAGGTTAGGCTGGGTTAGGTTAGGTTTGGATTAGGATGGGTTAGGTCCGGATGGGATTAGGATGGGTTAGGTTAGAATGGGTAAGGTTAGGATGGGCTAGGCTTACGGTCTCCCTGCATCACAAACCTATAGTGAAAAGTACTACAGATGTTGACCGAATCTATATAGGCATAACAAATGTGTGTAAGTGT
The DNA here is from genome assembly GCA_016164225.1 of Gammarus roeselii. Taxonomy (NCBI): domain Eukaryota; kingdom Metazoa; phylum Arthropoda; class Malacostraca; order Amphipoda; family Gammaridae; genus Gammarus; species Gammarus roeselii. The sequence goes on along the minus strand of SDVV010019356.1, from coordinate 4,524 downwards.
CTACAAGGTGCCGGTACCAACCCTATAAATGTCCACATGGTGTCGGCAACGCTGCCAGCACCCACCCTGTAAATGACTACATGTTTCCGGCAACGGTGCCGGCATCGACCTTGTATATGGCTACATGGAACCTGTCTCGATTCTGTAAAAGGCTACATGGTGCCGACAACGGTGCCGGCATCGTCCCTGTATATGCCTATTAAAGTAAATATAAATAGGAGTAGGATTTATTCTCGTTTAGTAAACGGTCTGCTTTAGAATGTGTAAGGATGTCGCCAAGTTTGATATGGAAATATTTTAACGTAAAGGATAACACGGGGGTATGTTTTACTTGCACTGCGGAGATAAAATTAAGCAAATCAAAATCCATTTTCGGGTTTTGGCGTCATCTCAAACGGCGCCATTATCTTGCGTATGATAATTCTAAAAATGAACGAGAAAATACAAGCTCTAAGGATGCAAAGGGCGTATTGATAGAACATAATAAACCTGACCTGGGTTTCCAAAATAACGTGATAGAAAGTGATCAACAAGGTGCGAGCGGAAAAGATAGTGCGGTGACACTAACACTCAAACGTAGTACGTATTAAGATTTGGTGAAAAGGGCTAAATCGAATTGGGGGTAGAAGACCCAAACTTTAGACAATATGGAAAATAATGAAAATATGGGTAAAACATGTGATACATTAAGTGACAGCAGTGATATTGAAAGGTGTGATAGTGATAACAAGAAAACCTGATGTGGAGAAAAACCTGATAAAGTTGAGAAGAAGTGAACTATGAAATGGGATAATAAAACGGTATCATGTAAAAGAAGTGTAAAATTGTACAATAAAATCAAATGTAAATCTGATTTTGTTTCAAAATGGTGAAAATTAAAAATGAAGAGAGAAAATCATGTCCCAAACGATTGAGTGGTAGGAAAATTAGGTATATTTCGGATCTCTGCTGAAATATATTGAATGGGAATGCTGGCACTAGCAAGGAAAAACCTGGAAAGATTCGATGTCATAAACATGTAACTATAAATAAAAACTTAGCGTCAAGAAAAAACTTACTGAAGTCTACAAACAAACTTTTGGTTACAAGGGAAGGTACGATGAATACAATACTTCCAAAGGTATCTATGTATCTAAAATGTGTACTAAGGGCAGCAGTCTAGAACGTAATAGATCGGAGAAAAAATCACTCCCTGATGATAAATCCTACACCAATATGATGAACCGACCCCTCCAACCGAGAAATACTGCTTATCACCGATAAAGAGGCCGCCGAGTGCCTCTGATACCGCCGATCAAGATAAGACCAGCGGGGTAGTCAAAGTTATTACTTATGTTTCGTACAGTTGCTCCTATCGATTTTCGGAGTGAATAGTTATGTTCTCGCATAAATGAGAAACCCATGTAATTCCCTAATAAATATGTGTTATTAAATATATTATCAATACAATATAGCTAATAAATGTTTGTTTGCAATATCCTAAATATAACTCGAATGCTTAGAAATGAATTGCATTTATGCAACATGGCTTGCAACGATTTGCAATACAACGCTTCCTGCCTTGCACTCAAAATACGAAAAATACCATGCAATTGAAATTGCACTCAGTTACCTTAGGTACCGTAAATATATACATATATATCTCATCAGCTGCAAACATAAAGCGGACTAATTTTCGAATGGAATATATAAGGGGAGCGATTATTGGTGCCTTAAACTGACGTGTAGAGATGAAATATCGTGATTAGAGGGCGGTGTCGAGTGGAGAGGGTCTTGAGCTAACGTCTGGATCAATGACAGTGATTGATGAAGTTCTACTATCGCTGAGTTAGCGATACAGTGGCACCGTGATACTGCCACTTGACTGCTGCCTACACTGCCTGCAATGACAGTGTCCTACTGTAGAAAAAATGTCCGAATGGTTCACCCACTTCAAGTTGGATTCTACGTGCTTGAAAAAGCTAAAGCAAAAGTCTACAGCTTCTTTTATGACACTCTAAAACCCAAACACGGTGACAACGTCTCGCTCATCTATTTGAACACAGACTCGTTGCTGTTCCAGTTCAAAGGTGTGGCCGACATTGAGACGGAAATGCGTAAAGCATCTCTGGCTGAATACATGGACTTCTCCAACTACCCTAAAAATCAATCGTTGTATGATGAATCAAAGAAAAAACAGCTGAAACTACTGAAAAGCGAAACAGCCAACAACTACCCGTGTGAAATCATTTGCATCAGTATGTTATTCGAGTCCGAGGCCACAAAATCAACTGCTAATGGTGTCAATTACCAGACACAAGCCAAAATCAGACATCAACAGTGCAGAGACATCCATAACCAGAAAACATACACACACTTTTTGACCATACACAACATTCGCGGCCAAGCATGCCAGCTTCAAACTTTAGGTACTAATAAAAATTGCCTCAGTAAGTTTGAAAATAAGCGATACTATGTTGACGCGTGCACAACTCTTGCCCATGGGCATCCAGACATTCCCAAAAAATCCATTGAAGTTGAAACTACCGTCACTAGGGAGAGTAAGCGCTGTGTCGTTGATGATGATGTTGATGTGAACATGAATTCAACTTGGAAGAGACGTAAGCCTGGGGAAGCCGTCTTTGGCGAGTACACTCGCGTGAATGACAAAAGTACATCCATGTATTCGGGTTTTATTATGTAAATGAACCTAAGGTGTCGTAACCATGTAAATATTCCGAATATGGTATACCCATGCATCCGCTCCTAATATGATGAAAATAGATTGCTGTAAATGTTCCTAAGATGTCGATGTAATTGTTCTTAATATGTTGTAACCATGCCACCATATAACTATGTAACAAATAAATAAATATAAACTTGAAGATATATGTTGCATTGTCCACAGACATACGGATTGAAAATACGTGAACGTATAAATGCACTGCCTTTTATTTGTATCATAAATAACGTTGTGTATTGACGAAAAAAACAGTGGGAAATAATCCACGATTATTTGTTAATGAAAATGTTCTTAATATATTGATGTACATGTTCCTATATATTTATATCGTAACCATGTATTAAATAAATAAATATAAACTTGAACATATATCTTTCATTGTCCACAGTCAAAATATGTGAACGTATAATTGCAGCGCCTTCTATTTATATCATAAATAACGAGGTGTACTGGCGTAACTGTGCAAAAATATATGCATACATACAATGGGGAAAAAACGGGTGGATTTAATCCAATACCATAGCTTTTGCTCTAAAATAACAGAAAACCTACATAATACTGTATTCACTTATAAAGAACATGTGGTCAAACCTAAGTATATTAACGATTGAACAATGAAAGCCGCAGCAAGTTGAAATTCTATTACAACGCTATACGGGCCACAAAAAAATAAGTCGAGCAATACAATGAATACCCATTGAAAATTCGATAACAGCGGTGTTTGCGACACTAAATAATACGATATATAGATAAAAATAAACACATACTATTAGAAGAAAATATATCCTACACATGCAACCTACCTCCTATGTACCAGGCCAACAACATTTCTTGCAGATAAGCCAATTCAATAAACCCTAACATTAATTATTGCGATAAATACATGGACTAATAAATAAATATTACTAACCTGCAATGCAGCAAGCCAACACCTCATGCGGATAAGCCAGTTCAATAAACCCTAACATTAATTCACACAATAATACTTACCCCTTACTATTCCTATTACTACACCAAAATTCCATCACAAACAATCACCAACACCACCGACCATTCAATAAACTATACCGGTAATTCACACACGTACAATAACACCTACCCTTTACTCTGCCACATTATCCATATCAAGTCACAAACAATCACCAGCAATCACCATTCACCAACAATCACCACCGCTCACACCTGGATCACCTGGGCGATCGTGAAATAGGGCGTGCAAAGACACACGTAGACTTTGGAAAAACAGCGGTACAATTTTAAAAATGTACCTGTGTTTGAAAAACAGCGGTACAATTTCAAAAATATACCGTTTATATCTACTTATACATTAAACATAATTGACTGGACTTGAAAAATGATGGAACTACAAAATTAAGTGGAAATAGGTGAAAATATACATGTCGTTTCATGACGCAAGCACTGTATCGTCGACTTCCTGCCAGTTCGTACCGTCAACTTTCTGCCAGCTGTATCGTCGACTTCCTTCCAGCTGGTCACAAATCGTTCAGTGATTCGTCGGACGACGATGAATACTTTGGCTTTGACCGCACGCCGTCATCTTCGAGCTTTCGATCTGACCACTTTCATTTTGGAAATGTCATCCAATGAAGAACATTTTCGAGATAAAATTCACAATGCCTCTTTGCCATCGTCGGCACCGGCAGAGCCATTCTCGAACTACCAAGCGTAACTCGTTGACAAAACGTTTGAGTGATTGGTTTTGATCTGCATCAGCAGTAATATACTACGGCCGTACGTTCTCAAAGAGCCAATCGCATCAACGCACCGTGTCACAGATAGAG
>SDVV010019355.1:0-13549 GCA_016164225.1 Gammarus roeselii | reverse complement strand
ACATATAAATATATATATATATAAGTATATACTGGATGATTGTGGTTCCCGAAATAAAGTGAGAAACTCCAAAAAATTATTCATCTCACAAATTCTCATGCAACAAATTGCATTACTTTTTTTTTGTCCCTCTGTCTCATAACTCTGTTATTCGAAAATACAGTTACGGTCAGAATATCCATGTCATAAACACATTGAATAAATTTTTCTTACTAGCTTCAAAATGATATGTTTTTTTAGAGCAATTCAACAAGGGATGGGACACGAATCAAGTTCAACTATGTTCTTTTATCCTGATTCAATTATCGGTTAACCGAAATCAGCTCATATCAACTTTAATTTTCCTTACTCCTCAGAGCGTCAATGCCCTGTTGATGTCAAGTCTAAAATCTATGACAATTAATACCCTCTCTATCTTTCACCGCAATTAAAAGTGGCACCACGGAAAATGTCTGAACATTGTCACTAATACTTCTGGCTCTACCAAGCATGTGCGAATAAAGGATGAATAAGTTCGCTTGCGTTTAGGTCGTTTATCAAGCAAGTGCGAAGAGTTATTCAGGGTATCATGACATAAATGGCGATGCCTATGCTTAGGCTAAGTTATTGCTCCTTGAAACATGAATAATTTGACTTTCCAGAATTTTTCACACCAGGCCTACAGAAGCCTAATGTATTACATAATTCTGAACAATAGACGGCCTGCAGTTCTGGCCTGCTTCACATCCATTACCGGCATTGCAGTGCAAAACGTGGCACGAAGAAAGCTATCGGGAGCAAGGGAGCTTCACTGTACAAAACGTCATCGTTAAATGTTGATGTTTTGTACACGAAAACTACATATATATATACACAATAAAGGAAGTGGTACTGCGGTGTAGCACATCTCTTTTTGATAAAATAAATGACGACGCAAGCTCAAGTTCGGAAATAAGCATAAGAGCGCTTTTTATTGTGTGTACAGATAGCTCATTTCATCTAACATGGTAACCAAACTATTGGGACGAATGTTGTTCCGTTTGTTATCCGAGGCAACATCCATTGAGAACACTTGACTTCTCTGCACAGTGAGCACTATGCTCCGAGGCAACATCCATTGGGAACACTTGACTACTCTGCACAGTGGGCACTATGCTCCGAGGCAACATCCATTGAGAACACTTGACTACTCTGCACAGTGAGCACTATGCTTCGAGGCAACATCCATTGGGAACACTTGACTACTCTGCACAGTGAGCACTATGCTCCGAGGCAACATCCATTGGGAACACTTGACTACTCTGCACAGTGGGCACTATGCTCCGAGGCAACATCCATTGAGAACACTTGACTACTCTGCACAGTGAGCACTATGCTTCGAGGCAACATCCATTGGGAACACTTGACTACTCTGCACAGTGAGCACTATGCTCCGAGGCAACATCCATTGGGAACACTTGACTACTCTGCACAGTGGGCACTATGCTCCGAGGCAACATCCATTGAGAACACTTGACTACTCTGCACAGTGAGCACTATGCTTCGAGGCAACATCCATTGGGAACACTTGACTACTCTGCACAGTGAGCACTATGCTTCGAGGCAACATCCATTGGGAACACTTGACTACTCTGCACAGTGGGCACTATGCTCCGAGGCAACATCCATTGAGAACACTTGACTACTCTGCACAGTGAGCACTATGCTTCGAGGCAACATCCATTGGGAACACTTGACTACTCTGCACAGTGAGCACTATGCTTCGAGGCAATATCCATTGAGAACACTTGACTACTCTGCACAGTGAGCACTATAACTGTAGCATAATATACTCAGTCATGTCCTAGGTTCGCATTTTGACTGCATCATTCGTATGGGAAATTTGCTTCACTCATCTCCTGTCTGTTGTTCTCCAAGAGCCACATTGTTGCTACCTCAATGTCTATTTAATTAAGTTTCTTCTTATGGTTTTTTAAAAAAGAATATTTCATTGCTTGAAATATTCCGAACATTGTCCACAAAGGATCTTCTGTCACTCTACGGCAGCATCACCTATTCTTGAACGATGTTAGCGAAACACTTATCAAGAGTTTCATCAATTTTGAGACGCTTCACCCCATTTCATCGTCGAGTAAAATTAGATGATAAACAGCCAAACAGACACGATCGGAAAAATGTTCCCTGTGATAGAGCGACAAAATATGTAACCAAACTATTTGAATGAGATTTGAGTACAGCAGTTACATACAGTAGAACGTGGAATTTTATTATTTACTTTATGATTCGACAAAAGAGTCTTCACCACTGCGAAGCATTTAGGCTCTCCTTCATCAGAACCCCTCGAAATAGAATAATATTCCTCATTTGGGTTCCGACCCACAGGTAAAGAACCATTAGGTAATTTATTTATTTTTTTATGTTGTAACCAAAGAAAACAAGTATTGATTATATAATGATCATATTTTTTTATGTTGTAACCAAAGAAAACAAGTATTGATTATATAATGATCATATTTATTTATGTTGTAACCAAAGAAAACAAGTATTGATTATATAATGATCATATTTATTTATGTTGTAACCAGAGAAAACAAGTATTGATTATATAATGATCACAGTTTCTGAAATCGATTATGATTCACAAAAGTAGTGTTCCACAATTCATATCAAAACATTGAGTCGTCCTCGTTCATGTTTTTCTTAGACGTTTGTGCCTCCAGTCCTTAAAACAGAAGTCGGCTTGGTTAATATAACGATGACGTATGTTGAAAATGTCTACCTCAAAGGGTATTGTTTGGCCAACAAGCGGACCGATTATTACGGCCAAAGATGACATTCCTCTTCCTTCTTCAGTCCTATTATCCAGCATCGGCGGCCTAACGAACAATGCAACAAAAATTGTGCAATGCTTTCAGAAGATGGTGAGTACAATGATATGAGGCCACAGTTGGTTTACCCCGTGCCCGATCGTCGATGCGTCAGTCGTCAATATACGCTTGGTTTACCCTTCCACGTAACCGGATATTAAGTTGATGTCGATCATCATATGGAAAAAAATGAATTAATGCATGCTGCTTTTCGACCGCCAAACTGTTCTAATTAATTTGTTGGAATTAGATTACATGAATTGAACTAAATGAAACGAGTTCAACAAATTGTAATACTTTCGATTAACGTCCATCAGGTAATATAGGCCTGAACGTAATGCTAATTTTAATAGACGTATTTGATTATCAGCCAACATTACATAATAACAATAATAAAGTACACTTCATAACATTAGCGATGCATAATTGAATTCATATCCGGGCATGAATTGTAATGATCTGTTTATGAAATAAGTAGATCGAATACCTGAGGCACGCGAACTACTGTGTCATCGGGTCATTTCATAGATCAGTCGTCGTCGAAAGAGTGTGGCCCCTCGTCTCATCACGAATCACAATTTTTTGAGAACTTTGTTTATGATACCATTTACATAATTCAGAATAACATGAGAGAGTTGTACGTAATTATATGTAGACTCGTGGGAGAGAATAACACTCGGGTCTGTGGGGTTAAAGCATACTTGCAAACCATGAGAAGATATACGAGATAGTGACGTCACCGATGACGTCAGAAATCAATTTCCTTTTTCATATCATGTACAAATGTAGCCCAATTGTCCAAATGGCATTTATTTGCCACAGGCGGTCGATCTCAATACCCGTGGTATTCTTTCTAGTAGATGGAAATATATCCTATAGGTCCTGTAGAATCGGTAGTAAAAAATTGGATGCTCGATACCATCGCCGCACAGAAAATGTTCATGAAGTTTATCCATATTTGAGGCTGGAGGTAATATTGAAATAATTCAATCCCCATTGAAGCAGTGACAGTATTCCGGGCGATATTGACATTTTATTTCGACCTGAAGCCTCCGTCAGTCGTGCTGTCTTGTTTTGATCCTCAAACTGATTGGATTTCGGGAAAAATAATTGGTTAACAGTTGTTCGTGACAGTCGAAGCCAAATATTTGTAAAACTTCAAAAGGGCAGGCTTTATCCCACTAAACTCTTAGATGCATGTGCAATTAGAAAACATTTTACAGATTGTTTTTTGAACGAAAATGTCAGTTCAAATTATTCCATCGGCAACAAATGATGTATCAACTTTTTTCATATATGTCGATGCAGAAGCGGCATAAAAAAATTCAATTTTGATAAGGTTTATTCTGATATCTTTGGAGACATTTAAATATATCTCCCTGGTAACGTTAAGTTCTTCGTTGGATTTGTTTCAGTTCAGGGCAGGGATGTTATTTCCGATCGTTTTAGGACAGTTTTTACTCGTGAAGGACTAAACTGAAATATTAGTATATGAACCGTCCAGTCTAGATGTACCTGTGTTGGCTCAACAAGAGGAGAAAGTCGTATTATCTCGACGTGAAAACATAGTTGTATGGCCTCAACATGAGGAGGTGGTTGTGTTAGGCCATTAGGATGAGATAGTTTGTTTGGACCGACATAAGGCGATAGTGCTGCTGGCCAGATACGATGAGTCAGTTGGGTTCGCTCGACCAAAGAAAATGGCGCTGTTAGTTCAAAGTGGGAAAAGCAATTTTTAGCTCCACATGAGAGGGCAGTTGTATTTGTTCAACACCTGGAGATATGTAGGTCTATCGATCCATCACCTGGAAGTACTGTTCAACACCTGGAGATACGCGTATTGACTGATCACTAGGAGGTACTGTTCAATACTTGAAGATAGATGCATTGACCCATCACCGCGAGGTAGCTGTGTTGGCTCAGCATCAAGAGATAGTTGACCGAGGGCACTAAAACTCTAATTCATTTTAATGACTATAATTCTTTTCATCCATTCAGAACTGATGGAGGACGAGGAGGAGCAATCAGCACCTGTATTTCTGATAAATATCGATACAATTATAGACTATTGTACCGCTGGAATGCATTATATTTAAACATTTGTGCTGAAATTAAAAAGTGAAATGTATTTATGAGCAATTCAACAGCTTACAAACCACTATCCGGAAACTCTTAACTATTCATAAACAAACTAGATGAATTAATCCAATTTTGTAACATCATGAAGGTTGAGCATGTTTTTCTATGAGCGTATTTCAAAACAGATATTATAAATTGCAATAATGTCAATTATGATGTGGATCTCATATGTACGATGAACAGCCACAGATAAGCCATCTGAATAGGTAATATTCTCATAACAATCCTGCCTTACTCCAACTATGACGTATTAAAATCTGATATTTCAGATTACATGCGAATCTTTGTAATTCTGTATGATATTTCGATTAAAGAAGCAGATGCAACATGCGAACAGATTATATTCAGAGTAATACATGATGTAACAATAGGAAACGCGTATGACATGTTGAATCAATTACCTTCTGCAGTAGTGGAAAGTTGAACTTCTTGCTGCCCTATATAAACAAAAAGTTTCTTTGAACGATACAAATAGACAGTGGATTCCCGCTAATATTAAATCAGAAGTTAAACACGAAATCTTTTTTTTTCTTTGTTCATGAAAGGCATGATGAGAAACGTTACTTATGCCCAATTGAGAAACCTCATTACAAGCTTAATTCGATCTTCTAAACGAACTAACTACGAAATAACTTTCAGTATACCAAAAAATTCTCTATGAACGTGAAAGGTGATCAACATACTTAGTCCGGATAACAACATGTTTAAACAACCTCTGTAAAGAAGTCATCGCCATTAAAGACTATTTAGAAGGTCTAAATCAAACGAATATACTTGACAAATATTCTATGAAGATCAGGAAGAATATTTGTGATTTGTACGAAAGAAACGATCATCTCAACAGTATAGTTTTTTGAAGTTTAATTTGCAGTTTGGAAATTTGTCGCTTTTACAGCGTGTCGCAGCGTAGCTGCCGCCTGACTGCCTTTCTTCATCCACGGCGATTATGTGCTCGCCTTTAACCATTTAAGAGACCAGCCAGAATGTCTCACTCGGGGTCAGGTAGGAGCAAACCTACAACCTCCAGCTCCCAATGGACTTCTGTTTCGAGGAAAGGCCAACACGCTACCCGTATAATCATAAAAAATACTTAATAGGTAATCTCCAAAATTAGGTTCTATTGTCAACAAGTCCGAAATACAAGGAAATTTTCCCACTCACAAAGGTGGTGCCAAAACTTGGATGTAAACAGTATGGCTTCACACCCAATATAATACAACACAAGCTGTATTAAATCTCCTACAGTACTTATATGATAACATAGACTTAAAAATTGCATTCTATATATTTCTCGACTTGACTGTGTAGATCACTCAATCTTACTATCTAAACTAAGGTCTTATGGAATTTGAAAAATCGATAATTACTGGTTCAAGTCATATCTGTACAAATGCATGCAATAAGTAACACTGATTGGAATAAATCTACTCTGTTGGATATTTGGCCTGGTGTTCCTCAGGATTCTATTCTAGAGCCTTCACTTTTCTAAATTTGTATAAACGCGCATTGTTTGCCGATGATAGTATCTTATCTATTATCATCCGTTCAATCTCCATTCACTTATTACCTGCCTCAATTATTAATGAACTTGATCATGTAAACAAATGGCTAACTGATTCAATGGTTTCAACTGATGTATTTTTTTTCAACGTGAAGAGATAGTCGATTTGACTTGAAACTAGGAAACAGTTGTGTTGGCTCAGCATGAGTAGGATTTATTACCAGAAGGTTTAGGGCTGACTCAATACAAAGACCTAGATGAGTGGGCTCAACAATATTGAATAATTAATAATAATAATAATGATAGTAATAACAACTTTAATAATAACCAACAAAGGCATATAATTACAATTGAGTCATCTAATCTTAGGGTTACCGTGAGAACAAAGTTATAAAACTACCGGACACAATTATGAATAAGTTACGGCATACAACTTTACCCTACCTAAGTGTACTGTATTTCTCTCAATCGCCTTAACAATGACGAGGCAGCGAGCGCATCACCAGAGCAAATTGCAACAGGGATTTCATTTGGGGAGCTAATAACTCGAATCATAAGGCTGTGTGCCGCTTTACGGAACAGTACCTTGATGTGATCTGACTGTTTTTAGGCGAAAACCCTGCTCGCTGACGTCGAGTGAGAGACCTGCATCAGCCGTCTAAATGTGTCATAACTTACTGTCAATTTCTTCACGCTATATTGGAAGTATATTTTCCACAGTGCATTACAATAAATCGAGTAACAATATAATTTGAAGGGTCGCTATCCCTGGCGCTCAATTCTTTTATAGCTAACGTCAGATCAGCCTCTTGCATCTCCGCCAACTGCCTTATCAGCCACAAGTTGTTCCGACTACCTACCTACGGTACCATTTTTTTAACAGCGAACATTCATGACGTTCCTCAGTCACACCAGTAACTGTCATATCTGCCACTGACATTCTGCCTAAACTTTGTTTCAGCCCACGTCAGAATCAGCCACCAGTGTTACCATTTGACTGGTTATCACTTTAATGAAACTTTTTTTATAACCAACCGGACCTAGGGTACATGTTTTTAACCCGCGGGGCAAAGGTACGTATTTCAAGCCCGCGGGGCAAACATACGTATTTTTCTAGGGTACAGAATGACGTTTTTTAGAGTTTTTTTTATTGAAGTTTCATTGAAGTGAAAACCAGTAGGTTGGTACGCCTGTTTAGGTGTAACGACAGTGGCAGATATGACAGTGGCAGATTTTGAAGTGGCGGAAAATGCGTGTGAGCCGAAACATCACTTAGGTCGAAAGCACATGTGCTGAAAGATTTTTAGCGGTTATGACAGTGCCCGGCCATGACAGTGAGGTGAAGTGAAGTGGCGATAGTGCGCGTGAGCGGAAATAATTTTAGCGCGAACGCTGGGCTTCCGATCTGGAGAGCTGGACTTTAGCTTCCCTAGGTGCAAACGAGAATTTGTGTCCTAGATATTGAAATTCATCGACATAATCCAGAGCAACATCGCCTAGTTTTATCTCAGTCGATAGGTATTAATTAGGACCCTTCGGTCTAACTAGCATACATACAGTGTTTGCACTGTTATATACAATATCATGGGGTTCAGCAAAAACCCTGCAGGTATCAAAAAGCTTTTGCAAAGCCGAGAGAGTCGGTGCTAACAACACCACATCATCTGCATACCAAATATTGTTCACACAGCAGTTAGCGACATGACATCCCTGGTTATCTCTACTTAGAACATAATTCAACTTATCACTGTACACGTTATACAACAGTGGCGATAGCTGACCCCACCCCCTCCCGCCTAATTCCGTTTTACAAAGAAAAGTGGCCAACTTCGAACTACCCCACCGCACTAGGAATTCCTGTTCCCTGTACCAAAATACAAGCAAATGCACAATCTGATGAGGGGCTCCACTCGCAATTAACTTTCTGAGCAAAGTACAATGGTTTACTCTATCAAAAGCTTTCTTCGCGTCTAAAAAAGACAGGAAAAACAGGCGAGTCTCTACATCTCTAGAACTCAACTGTTTGTTTTAATGCGGCTATTGCCATTTCAGTTCCATGGCCCTCTGTGAATCCAAACTGACAGTTGGCGGTAGACAGAAATGTTTGCAATCTTGCAGGAATAACCTGATCAAGAACCTTGGAAATTGCGGTGGCAAAAGCAATGGGGCGATAATTATTTATATCTGAAGGGTCCTTCATTTCACATTTCAGAATAGGAATTACAGTTATATGCATTACCCCTCTTGGCAGCTTCTTGACATGAATGCAGCCAGAAAGGAAGAGAGCAAGCACTGAAGTCAGTCTGTGGGAAGCATTCTTATACATCTCACTCGGCATGTCGTCATTTCTAACGGCTTTGTTAATTTTGAGGCCTTTGGCAATGCTCCTAACCTCTGCCACAGATACCATTTCGTTAACAGTAGGAACATTGTCGAGGGCGTTTGCACCCAACCTCTATTCTCTTCCGTGCCAACAGAATTCGCTATATGCTGAAAATGCTCCCCCCAGATCCTTGCAATGTTTGCCTCCCTGGTTCCACCTGCCACCGCTAGTGGAAGTGCTTCCTTTTTAGAATTAAGTGACCTAATTTCTTCTGAAAAATCTTTACAATTATCTCCTCGCAATTTCGCTAGAAGAGCCTGCTCACGCAACTGTTGCTCGTTCTCTCTCAAAAACGCGAGTTCTCAACGAAACCGTGACTTTGCTATCCTCATTGCTATATACCGCAAGTTGACCTTTACGAGGCCTTCCAGCAAAATTCCAGTTATATACGGCGTCTCGTACAGCATAATTTAGTTCTCGTGCTCGTTCATTCTAGCCTGGAACGTTATATTTGCTCGTTTTTTTGGTGCTTAAAACACACCGTCCTGCAAATAATATACACTGTCTCATACAACCATCCAGATCATTCACTCTTGCGTTATCATCACCCTCATTCACTCTGAGAAGCCTGTCAGGAATATCTGTTAGAAGCGCATCGAGCTCAGAAGAGAATCTGTCCAGTTGTCCCATATTCTCAAAATTCCAATCAATCGTCTTAACCTCACGTGAGTTGGGTTGTCTGGGTGTCTGCATTCCCTCTACACTAAAAGTTACCCCTCAAGCACGGTTATCCGTGCAGGCAACATCGGGCAGCAAGTGGCAGGAAATTGTTGCATTTAATAACAGCGAGGACAAAGCAATATGGTATATCCATGAGGTGGAAAGAGAACCGTGATTCACATGTGTATGCGCGTAAGGTGGCAGCAGCCTTGTGTCCTGAAATGCAACATTATGCTCAGCAAATAGCTCTTCAATCTCAATGAACCTTTTTTTTGTGGGGAGGCATCAAAATCGAATAGTCGAGCTGGTTTGACATCAGGGGATAACGGCTTTGGATCGATATGCAAAAATAGTTGTATTGATTCAACATGGAGAGAGAGTTGCGTTGGTTCTACTCCGGAAGATAGTTGTGTTTTCTCATCATCAGAATGAGATATTATTGCTGGTTTAACATGCGGAGAAAGTTGCTATGATTCAGCACCAGGAAATAGTTGCGTTGTTTCAACATGAGGAGGAGATCGTATAGCTGGTTCAACAAGCGGAGATAGTTGTATTGAGTAGTTGTGTTGGCTCAACACGAAGATATAGTTGCCTTGGCTTAACGCGAGTAAATAGTCGTACTTTTTCGACAGAAGGGATTGTGGTTTTGGATTGACATGAGGAGATAGTTATATTGATTCAACATAAAGAGATAGTTGTTCTGGTTGAACATAGTAGATAATTGTAATGCTTAACATAGTAGTTATATAATTATTATTTATTGCTAATTTTTATTTCACTTCAAACGAAAACTGCACTTAACTTAATGAAAGAAAATGAGTGATTAATCAACATACCCTCAGAACTTGACCGATCGCCGCTATTTGATTCCTAGTATTGAAATAAGAGACACTCAACTACTTTTTCTGTTCAGTTTTGGGTGAAAAGAATACCTGTTTACCTTATTATTGGGCTGGAATCAGCCTCCAACTGTTTCCTTCTATATCTTTGTTGATGCCTCGTGTTGCCTTGTTACTGACGTCAATTGTAACTGACGTCAATGAGTGTGAAGACGCCCAGATTGACAGGCCGTCAGCTATCCAAATGTATGTACTGCCTAGCCTCATGCAGGATCGCAGTGATAAACTAGGGAGTTGGTATTATGAATGTTCCAAGAAATGGTAATTACCCCTGTAATATGAGCGTCGATATTTATGTCATATTCCCCAGAGAGTCTCTTTGAAATTGCTCGATAAACCAAAAAAAAATATAAATAAAGTTGATCATCATTATATGCATAGGCTGGTATGCGCCAAAATCGTTGGTTCTATTGATTAGATGTATCCCGAAGCGTCACACTTCCAATTGTTGTAAAATGACAGGAAGAGTAGGAATTGTGAAATGGTTTGTTAGGTTCGACGATATTCGGGACTTGTCTTTCTGAAGATCAAACAGAATATAATTTGACGCGGAATTAATTGTATATCATTGTTTACTTGTTTATGAATATATAACGCAGCAAAACTCCCTCGTGTGCAAAATTAATTGGAAAAGACACTGATATCTAAAGATGAAAATTGACTGAATCTACTGAATAAGTCGGTGTTTAGGACATAGAAGTCCGGACCAGTAATCGTACATGAGCAATCTGGAACTTACTTATTTTAGACTCCATAAATTCGTGGAATTCTCAATTATCTTGAATATGCCACAAACAAAGCTCTGGAACTCTTATACCGAGTCCATCTCGTTCGATGACGTATGCAATAGTGGTATAGTTCTCAAAATACGACGAGCTGCATGGCTAAAAAAAGTAATTCGTTCTGTAAAGCCAAAACTGTCGAAACATTACACAAATGATCAATCGGCAAATAACCCTAAACGCGCCAGCATATGTTCTATTATTGGGTGCCCAACTGGAATAAGCCTTCGAAGTAGCCGACGTGCTGGAAGACTCTCGAATGGCATTATGAGGAAACTTCAGCCAAATGGAATCATGAGCCGAGTGGTTCCAGCTCCATTACTGGGCGCTATTGAGCTCTTTGTCAACACAGAGCCGAGACAACACTGAGCTCTCCGGCTGCCAACGCCGGCTTGACAGAAGGAGGTAAGCGAACGATTCATAGAGACCATCTTCTTCCTATCGTAGAAGGATCGTGTGATTAGAAGCACCCTTGGAAACCCTCGATAATAACGTTTCACTGCCATGTTCAATATCGGTATATCAACTATAAACCTGATCTGATGAACAATCAGGTTATTCAGTGTCGTTAGGTTTTGGTAATTCCAAAGACTCCGTCAGCATTTTCATCATGATTCGTCCAAATTTGAGTTTTTAAAATTATTTTTTATATGTGTTGAATGACTTATCAGGCTTAATGGGACGTATTGATGTTGGCTGCATGCAATTAATTCATCTAGGACGAGGGCTTCTGAACTTCGAGTGTCGAGTATCGAGTCACTTACTTCGAGAGTCGAGTCAAAATCTTCCACGCGTCGAATCACAAACTTCGAGTTTCGAGTCAAAATTATCGCGTACCGAGTCATAATTTTCTTAGTATCGAGTCATATATGTAGTGTTTTGAATTAAAATTTGCGAGTATCGAGTAAAAATCTTTTGGTATCGTAGAAGGAACTTAAACTTCCGAGTCATCAACTTCGGGTATCGAGTTAACAACTTCGAGTATCGTGTCACCAACATCAAGTTTCGAGTCATCGGCTTCGAGTTTCATGTCATCAACTTCGAGCATCGAGTCATCAACTTCGAGTATCGAGTCACCAACTTCGAGAATCGAGTCACCAACTTGGAATATCGAGTCACCAGCTTCCATTATCGAGTCGTCAACTTCGAGTATCGAGTAACCAACTTGGAATATCAAGTCACCAGCTTCGAGTATCGAGTCGTCTACTTCGAGTATCGATTTTCTAGACTAATACTGCTTCTACTTTGACGCATTGTGTCGTAGTCAAGACTTTCGTTTCCGTTTGCACGGGTTGTACTAACGCAATAGCGGCTACTGCCGCTGGCTCGGACTGGATTGATGACCAAAACTTTTTTTCTAGGAACTGCGGTGAAGTTTTGATAGGCTCGTGTAGGGTCACTTTCCCTGGCGCTAAATTCTTTTATAGCTAACGTCAGATCAGCCCCTTTCATCTCTGCTAACTGCCTTACCAGCCACTAGTTGTTCCGACTAACTACCTACCTACGGTACCATTTTCAACAGCGAACATTCATTGTATTCCTCAGTCACACCAGCCACTGTCATATCTGCCAGTGACATTCTGGCGAAACTATGTTTCAGCCCACGTCAGAATCAGCCACGAGGCGTACCATTTTACCGGTTATCACTCAAATGTAACTTTTCCTACCCAACCTAGCCTAACCTAAAGTACGTGTTTCTAACCCGCGGGGCAAAGGTACGCATTTTTAACCCGCGGGGCAAACATCCGTACTTTTCTAGGGTACGTAATGCCGTTTTTTATTTATTTTTTATTGAAGTTTCATTAGGTTTGTTCGCCTGCTTAAGTGTAGTGACAGTGGCAGATATGGAGGTTTACAAGTGTTTACAAGTGTAGGAAGACAACAACAGGTATATTGGCCCAAACTAGGTTGCCTTTTGGTAGCAGGAGTGTTAGTTCTGGAGTAAAACGTCTAAGAGGCCTATTGGCCCAAACTAGGTTGCCTTTTGGTGGCAAGAGAATTGTTTTGAAGTAGAACGTCTAAGATGGCTTCATGTGCCATTTCTAATTTCTTTATAACAACAGGAAATGGAACGCTTCAGCTATTTATCGGCGATTTATGTAGAACTTATTGAGCCGCGACTTAAACGTTTCGATTGTATTGCTGTTTACAACCTCCGCTGGAAGTTTGTTCCATTCTTCGACAACTCTATACGTGAAGAAATTGCGCGTGATGTCGAGTGAGAAACGTTTCCCAACGATTTTGTATCCATTGTTCCTAGTCACTCCGTTTGTATCTAGAGTGAAAAGGCTCGCTCGGTCGACGTTTTCCTTACCCTTCATAATCTTCCACACTTCTAT